>DWLH01001540.1:0-12650 GCA_018249795.1 Heliconius telesiphe telesiphe | reverse complement strand
ACACGCAATGCCTCCAAAATTCGGCAGAAAGTGGGGAACGGAGTGTCTTAACACTAGGTTCCCTCTGCCTACCCTGCTGTGTGCGGGATACAGCGTGAAGCTAATTTAATTTAATTTTATTTTTTATTCTTAACAAAATATTTAAATACGAGCGTTGCTACTTTAACGTAACTAGGTGTACCTTAAGATGGCGCTACCTCCGAAAAGACCCCACTTTCAATTGACTTGAATTGATTCAAACATATTAGACTATTAATCTGGGAACCCTGGGATCCAGTCTATATGTCGACTGACAGACGACTGACACCTCAGTTTACCCGTGACCACAAACTACTGCCAAAAGTTCGAAACTTCGAGTTTCTAATAATGTGTACGCGATTAATCCGGTTAAATAGTTTAATTTAAAATGTAATGATAATCGCGAAAATCAAAGATCTTATCATAATTATGAATGTTTCAAGATTTGTCACAAACATATTATCATTTTAACTTTGACATTTATTTTATCGTTTCCTTTCCTTTCGCAATCTTTCTTTTTGCAATCGTTTCGTTTTTTTTTCATGGGAATAAGATAAAATATGTAGTTATTATACTCCGTTTCTCATTTTGTACAAATTATATATTTCCGACCGAGGAAATCATAATATTAACATTCCCAAAAGTAGGTAAATAAATCTAGAATTAGCCAGAGGCTGGACAACTGCGCCAAAATGTCTGTAGGTTTTGGTAAAAACACCTTGACTTACATTTACATCAATCGACTTTTCAACGGTGGTCTATGGATACGGGACCTCAATATCTATCCATTTCACCCCAAATATACATATGCTCAGCAATTTTCAGTGATTCAACATATATTTTTGATAATGTGTGATTTTTTTGGATAAAGTTAAAGAGAGATTCTTGAATAAAATTGGCAAACACAGCCTGACTTTTGAAAACCCTCGGTTCAAATCCCGCTACTTTTAAATTTTTCATAGTATTTTGCTTTTCAATGTATAGAATAACACTATAAATATATTAAAAATACAACCTGATTGTTGCGTCTGTGTTGTGGTTTTTTTTCTCAATATAGCTCATTAATAGTCCTTTCTTACCATATATATACCAAAGTTTAAAACTAACAAACTATAAATCTTCAAAATAACAGCTAAACAAAAATATATTTTTTTTAAAAAAGTTACATTTTTAGAAAAACTTTCAGGGGCTGTAAAGCGAAAAAAAAATACTTGTGATATAAGTAATTTTAAAAACTACTAGCATTTGTGTAGAATAAATTCTGAAAGTTTCGTTGTAAAATAATTTACTTGATTCATGAAACAGTAAGCAATTGTATTAAGTACCACCCAAGTATATTAGACAATTCACGGCCTTTGCTAAGATTAATATACAATATCAAAATATTTGTATTCTAAATTCGAATTCGAATTCGAATTCGAATTCGAATTATTATATTATAAGAATAACATTTTTTTTTACTGTTTCACGATTGAAGTAAATTTTCAGGTAAGAATACAAAGGCGCTGAACATGGTCATTAAGAGTACAATGTCTCCAAAATTGAGCGGTAAGCCGAGAACGGAGTGTCTCAGCACTAGGGTCCCTCTGCCTACCATTTTCTATGCGGGATATAGCGTTAAATTTAAAAAATAATAATAATTACATTTTTACTTACAATAAAAGAAGAACATGTTTTCTGAGACATTTTCTATGCTTATACACAAAAGTTAGTAACTATGATAGTAAATTCGAATTCTATGATGCTAAAAATGCATTATTAACGGCACTTTAACTTTTTCGCGTGGTATTCATACAAACAAGAGTTTAGTACTAGTTGATGTAGGGGCCAATGTCATGACTGAGTTATTTTCTTTTTGTGTATTATATATTCTATCTTATTATATTTGATATAAGGTTCAAAATGTAATAAATTTAATGCGTAATTCTACATAGAAAGTATCTTCTTATTAAGCATGTAAGTGATTAAAAGATAAATGTAGTGCAAATATTAATAAATTCTTAATAACCTTAGCTTATATAGCTATTAATTTTGCTGTTTTGCTTTTAGTAGTTGTGGAGACGAGTAAAATAAATAAAATGAGATGATTTATAATTTTTTTTTAGGAGTTATTCCATACTTAGGAAAGAGAAATGCATTTTTGGAAAACGTGTGAAACATTCAACGTCAACAGGCAGGACATGAACCCGCGCCTCTTGGAACTCATGGACGGTTTTCAAGAGGCGTGGGTTCAAATCAAGCCACGTAATATGTTTTCTGAAAAAGTAAATTGAGATGAATGAATTAAAAAAAATACATCACTAACTGAACTAAAGCTATTCATATACATATTGTGAAATCCATAATATTGGGCCTACTGAGACATGAATTTCTGCTCTTTTACATTAAACATTTTTTTTATGTAGTAGTGCGAGTTATAATAAGCACTGTCGTAAGTGCTACTATTGAAAGCAATACATTGCTTAACTAAATACATCTTATTAAAAAAACTGGAAAAGTTCGGGCTCGTCCACCGAGGGTACCGTACAAAAATTGGAGGGTCACATAGTATAATAATAAATACTAAGTATTAAGTTAATAGATATCAAGTAAATATGGGGAAATATAAAACATATAAAAATCTCTTAGGAATTCAATATCTAGAGATAATTTTGTCTATTTAACAGATAAAAACAAAATACAAACTAAAACTGAAAATTCTGAAAAGCTGAAAAAAAATACTGACCACGCATCTGTACTGTTTAGTTAAAATATAAAAAAAAACTGCGTGTGGCTGTATCATGGGCACGGCCGTGTGCTGTACGTGAATACGATTACGTAACGGGTATTTTTTTTAAATTAAAATACCGTCGTAGCTTTCCCGAGTCAAAAGTTATACCAATTGAATATCTCGATACGCAGCAACATAACCTCAAAATGACGTCGTTTCCACCTCCACTGCACGCAATGTGTTACTTTTCTCGTTTATTCTAATGAATTCTTTGATTTTTAACTATCTAGTGACATAATTTTATTTTGAATATAGAGGATAGATTCTGTACTATACTGTATCGCCGGATTTTGTTATTTTTTTTTTTGGATTGCCCCCTTATACGTATTCACGTCAAAAAAAACCTTCCATTTGACGCCGTACATAATGACGGCTTGGGATATGACGACATATGTTGGCTGAAATTTTTATTCCATTTCTAGTCTTGAACGCGGAGTGTCATGACTAGACATCGAATTATATGCACTATCAAAAAATCTAAATAAAAATAAAAATCTAAAAATCTAACAATCAAAAACATTTATTATTAAAATTTACGTTTTTTCGCATATATTATAATATAATATCAAATTCCATATAATAACAATAAACTATGAGAATTATAATTATTTATTTCAATTCATGTGACAATAAACAACAACATATTTTTTCAGGTTTTCTGCTGTAAAATTGTGACGTTTTTCACTTAATATTAATTTAAAGACTAAAAATGACCTTTCAACGTCATACGTTACCGGATAGCATTTGAAATTTGGCCCCATTTATGCAAAAACCTCTTCAGGCAATGTTTGTCCAATGCCGTTGATAAATGCCTCAATTTTCTTTATACCTTCGAGATCGAGATTTTTATACTAAACTGTATTTAATTTGCCACTAATCTTTTGCGATAGTGAACTCGGAAGGACGTTACTCTGTTGACGTTTCCAATATTTCCAAGACTTGCTGTAGACGAATAAATAGAGGAAGATTTTAAATTTTAAGTTTCTCAATTGCGTCATGCGGTTTAAAATGTGTTGCAATAAGATTATTTTTTTTTGCTTAATGATGCTAAAATGCCAACCTTTTTAAATTGATAGCATCTGATCTGTAAATTTTTTTAACTACCTATTTTATGGCTTCAATTTTCTCTCGCGATCTTGTTCTCGCGGTGGTACTTTTAAAATATATTTTATAGACGAAATAAATTTATCGAACTCATTTCTGATCTCTTCCGCAACTCAATATAAACTCCTCCGCAACACGTACACACGTACTACTGATACGAGCGCTCTCATTGAAAAGTACCAAAATATGCACTAAAATAGAATTATATGCATTTGCATATGTCTAGTTATGAGATTAAGTTCTCTTTGCTTACCCTACTATATTTGAAAAAAAAACACAACGCAAAGACGCGTGAAAATGCAAAAAAATGTGATACATTTTGAATATAATAATAAAATATTTTTATTAGTTGTATTATTTTTATTATATACTAAACTATACCTACCCTATTCAAAAACGACACTACATTCTAAGAGGACAATATCGTTAATAATTTAGACTTCATTTCTACTCATGCTACATGTGGTGTATAGTGTGAAAAAACAACATTAAAATAACAATATTACCGATCAAAGATATAAAACAACACAAAACAGAAAATGGTTGTGTGTGTGTAATCCGAAAATTCTCTTATTAAGGCGGATATAGGAAATAAGAGTGTCGTGACTCTGAGTTTTTTCTGCCTAGGCTGGGAGGTGAGATAAAACGAGAAGAATAAAAATAAACTTACTTATTTAGAAAACGTATAAAAATTTTGAACATAGCGGGACTCGAACTCGCGCCTCCTGGGAACCGACCAGGCGCTCCGACCTCTAAGCCATACATTCAAAATTTTTATTCGAGTCGATTACGTTCGAGTCCCGCTACGTTCAAAATCTTTATACGTTTTCTAAATAAATATTTTTCTTCCCTAAATGTGTAACAACATTTTAAAAATGTTAAAAATAAACTTATTCGAATCTTTTGTTAGTTTATTATACCTTTGACTCTCATCAATGAACCAAAGGTGTAATAAGATCGTTGGTTAAAGTATATCTCTATAGTAAATAACATTTCTAAAAGTCCAAAGGCTTCATAAAATATTTCTCATAACGGTACGGTGCGTTGACAAGGGTAACGTCAAACCCTTAGAAATATCGAATTCCATATACTCGTGAAACTATTTGTATACAACGTTTTCCTACTTGTAAGTATTTATTATGTACTTATTGTTTTTTTTTTATGTTATTCTCGCGTCTACGTTGCGGGACAGAATTGAATTAAATAGATAAAAAAAATAGAAAAATCCATGACAATTTAAAAGTATTTGAAAAAAGTTTCGCTTTTTTCAATTACTATAATTAAAAAATATCGAACTTATATCCCCGTTCTATAAACTTAATAAGAAACGTAAGAAAATCCGTCGGAGGCTGCCATTACATGAACTAGTTTTATAGGAACATGAATAATTTATAGATATTTTATTGCTATACTTATTTATATTTATGATAATATTTTAAATACTAATGTAACTGTATTAATAGCAGCTCTCGATGGATTTTCTTGCGGTTTGTATTGACTTTGTAGGTTGTAGTATAAGTCGGAGGTTTTAAAGTCATTTTAAAATGACTTTAAAACCTCCGACTCGTCATGTCGTGAGTTTTTTTTTCCTTTTTTTATTTTATACCTTTTAAAAAGTAAAGGACAGCACGCAACCACATCCATTATATAAGTGGCAACATTGGACAAACGAATGTATACTCCAGTGCCCCCTAAAAACAATGAGAAACTACTAAAACGAGCTAAAACTACTAGAGACAAAAAACTAAAATTTTCTAAGAAGATTTTTTAGGCGATCGTCGTGGTGATAGCGCATAAACATATGACTGTAAACACGACGGTTTCGTCGTCCTTCTCGATTCCAACTCGGGGGATTAAAATTTTTTAATTTTAATTATACATAATAATTTTTCTTATACTCGTATAGTCGCTCTAGCTACGAGGCAAAGTGCGCCATTGAGTTTCGCCACTTAACACCTAATGCCTCATGTATTCAACGACAAGTGGGGAAAAAAGGTCTCCTAATGGGAATGAGTTGTCTTAACATTAGGTTCCCAGTCCCAAATTCTCTCTGCCTACCCTGCTATGGATACATCGTAAAGCTAAGAAAACAAAAAAAAATTAGCACTATTAAAGTGAATTTCCCGAAATTCCCACGGGAACAGAAACAGAAACAAACGGTATTTTATTTTATACAGTCCACGCAAACTTATAAGCTACAACTCATGTAAAATAAACGTCCCCTAGGACGAAATAAACATATGTATTTCTTTTACGATATTAATAAATGGTGCATTATCTGGAGTAGTTTGTCTGTTTTTCTACCAAAAACTTTGTCGAACCTTAAGACAAAATTTATAATTTTAGTAATATTTCTTTCAGATCTTCGACCACTTCTTTCCAGACCATAAGTACGCTGTAGAAGTATACTGCGCTATATTATTACTACCACTACTCTTGTTTATACAAGTTAGACATCTAAAATACTTAGTACCGTTCTCACTGTTTGCCAACGTGTGCTTGCTAGTGACTTTCGTAGTGACATGCTATTATACTTTTACTGACATACCTGACAAATCTAATGTGAAACTGGTGACAAATGTGGGACAGTGGCCTTTGTTTATGAGGTAAGGTATTTATTTTTTTATTTTTTTTAGCTTAACAAATAGAAAATAATAATATCAATGTTGTTATTAAAATACTCCGTTCTCTTTTTTCGAGCCGCTGCGTGTTAATTAACTCGTCTTTATCTTAGACGATCTCAAATAGAATTGTTAAAATTTGGGCAGTGGGAACTGAACCCACGACATCGTGTTTACATTTAGACTTTGTCCCACTTATCTCATTATCGTTATGAACTAATTGTACATAATTAAATGTTTTAAATTTTAACTCTTCAAAAATAAAAACTTAAGAAAAATGATAATGTTATAGTATCTGGTCTTCTAATGATAGTTTAAATCTCACCTAATATAATTTTAATTTATTTTAAATTGAATCTCGCACAAATACACTTCCGTTCCCCATTTTTCGCCAATTTTTATACGGAGCCCTCGATGGGCGAGCCCGACTCGTACTTGTCTGGTTTTTTTTTAATAAAAAATACTATCTCTGCTCCTTCGTTTTTTTAAATAAAAAGTACTATCTCTGCTCCTTCTATATATAGCACGCTTAATGAGCATAATTCGATGGAATAAATTATCTTTTAAATAAGTAGTTGAATATAGAGCTATTAATTTCGCCCCACGAGCGTATGTAATTAAATAAACCGATAAGTGAAGGGGTGTTGCGTAACACTTTGATATTAAAGGTATGCTTATACTTTTATTAAAATATATATTCCTTGATATATAATTTTTTTAAGGAAACTTTATTTTTTAAATTTTTGTGCCGTGTGATCCCGGCCTAAAATAGGATCGTCCTGGTACTGATGGTGTCGTAAGAGGCGACTAAAGTACGTCTGGTAGAGTCACGACGCCAGCAATGGCAACACGCATGGACGAACTCGACAGGATCATTACCACCCCTGGCATTTAAAACCGGCGTGAAGTAGTGGCTTTATGCCACTGCGTTTCGCATCAGGTAATGCCGGGCTCCGGCGCCCAACCCATCTTAAAGGCTGACAACGCACCTGTAGCTCCCCTGGGGTTGCACGGGGTCGTGGGCGGCGGTAATCACTTACCATCAGGTGACCCGAACGCTCGTTTGCCTTGTCTTTTCCATAAAATCTTTATCATCATCTTCTTCATACATCAGGCACGATCGTCCGAGTCAATACGAAGCCAGATGGTAGACAGGTCCCGACCTTCAAAATGGGCAAGACGACGGAAACTTAGGTCCTCCCTTACGAACACAGCGACCCCGGCATGAGGCATAAAGTTATGTTCTATTTTGTAGCCGGAGTATTGGAGATAGGCTGTGGCGCTCGGTCGGGCAATTTGAGTCAGGAATAACAAGGCCGGCCGTGCCGTATCGAGATGGTGGTGGACGGCATTTAGGTTGGAATGTAGACCCCTGATATTGCAAAAGTCCACGTTGAGCGTGGAAGGGGTTGCCGTGGAGCGTACGTCTCGTTTGCCCTGTTTATAACGCGGAACTCTGCCCTCCCCAGAATTAGAAGGGCGGCCTGGAGACTCAGGGAGGGATTCTCCAGCACCGGAGGAGCTGGTACCCTCCTGGGGTAGTTTCTCTTTAAGTGCCGCTATCATATTCCAGGGAGGGATGGGGGTAGGGCTCCGGAGCCCGGCATTACCTGATGCGAAACGCAGTGGCATAAAGCCACTACTTAACGCCGGTTTTATATGCCGGGAGTGGTAATGATCCGTTCGAATCTGCCTATATGTGTTTCCATTGCTGGCGACCGAATCATGGATCCGTAGATCTGAGTACGAATTTAAAATTCAACTCGATATCTCCAAGCGTTCCTGAGATAAAGCCTCTTGACACACAGACGGACAACAAAGTGATCTTGTAAGGGTTCCTTGTTTGCTTAAAAGATACGGAACCCTAGAAATATGTTGGCAATTGCTAATTAATTTAGAACGTTAGGCGGAATTATTTGCTGCATTTTTTTAATGCCAAGACTCTTAAGTATCTCTATATTTTTTTTGTTATATTCGGTTTCAATTTGGAGTTATTTTCGCATTTATATTAATATGCGTACTTCATGTTTTTACTTTTTTATCTTCCAAATTAATCTTAAAGCTTAAATTAATATAATTACATCTGTTAATATAGTATACAGTGAACTGTATACTATATTAACATATGTATATGTAGATAACTACAAAATATTGAATTTAATGAGATCCTACTCGAAAAACATATATGTATTTGGTTCAGATCGACATTTTTACGTGCGTAAAATCTTTTCAATGGAATGTCCGATTGAAATAATTCAAAAATTTAATTATTAAAACATCTTGAATACGATACGAATACGAATTATTTACTTATAAGGATTAGTATAAAGGCATTTCTGTCTAATATAAAACTGTAAAAAAATAATTATATTGTTAAAACTACAATAGTGAGACATGTGATATTGGGAAGTTTTTTGTAGATATAGGAACATATAGTTCTTTAATTTTATAGATTTTTTTTGCTATATCTTTAACAGATTTTGCACGGCGTGATTAGACGTTTAATGTCTTATTTTATACTCCTTGGGTTATATTATTGAAATTTTAGTAGGGATCCCTATATTTTTTCTAGGCATAGATATAACACTCAGTTATAATGGTGAAAGAATATTTTAAATTGATTCAAAAGTTTTTAAGTTTTTTCGTTACAAACACATAAACATAGAAATCTTTCCTCTTATAATATTAGTATAGCTGTAGAAGCAGTAATGTGAGATTAATGTAAAGGTTAATTTTAATATTCAATAATATTTAAGTATTAAGCTCACTAATAACATTTTAACAGATTGTTAAAAAATATGTAAACCATATTGAATAGTCTGTCTGTGATTTCAAATTAACCGTGTCTTATTTAAGTGCATATTGTTATTTACATGATACACAAACAAACAAACTTACAAACAAACAAACAATTATTTTTTTGTGGCTGTTTTTCCTTTTGTTAGAGTGAGTTGTGGAGCAATGTATAGGCTACTTTCTAGGCTAATTAGTATAATTAATAAATTCTCTCTAAACGAACTTAAATAATATTATATAAATATTCTTTAAGTACAAACAGGTGAAGCCGAGCTCCAGCGAGCTTTTTGTGAGACAATGCGCGGCGTTGAGTTCCGCCACTCAACACGCCTTCAGAATTCGGCGGAAAATGGTTAAATTAAGTACTAGGTTCCCTGTATTTACCCTACTGTGTGAGGGACATACCTATACTTAATAAATATTTAGTATCAAAATTTGTAAGCAGTTAAATTTAAAGCGGCAACAAATGCATTATTTATTTTATTATTTCAGTTCAGAGGCTATCTATCATAACTCAGTAAGCCTGCCAACTACATTTTCCATTTCCATGTTCTATTACTACGAGTATAATTTATCATTTTTAGAATAAAAGCAAAATGTTACAACATTGAATATATGAAATTTCTAATGGCTCAGGGTACGTAAAACCAGTCTTTATTCTGTGTCCTGCATATTACAGGGTAGGCATCAAAAAATTAAGACACTTCGTTCCCCACTTTCTACCCAATTTTCAAAAAATTGCATGTTGAGTGGCTGAAACCCACTTTGGCTTGTTACCACAGCGAGGAAATGAAAATAATTGATTCCACCGAGTTGAAATCAAACCCACAATCGTCGCGATTACGGTCAGACACATTAAGTTATAAAGTCATTTAAAAATAATGTATAATGTTCTAAGCTAAGGAATAACGTTCTTTACATAACGTATGAAATAAAAATGTGCAACGCATCACAAACGTATCGTATGAAATTTTACTTATGTTGAAATCCGAGAGAGATTTAAAACGAGCTTTTAAAGCTTATTCTCTTTGAAAGTATTCTTTACATGAAACAGACTTAGGTTTATTCAGGAACGTTAGGCTTAAAAGATTTGTTTAAACGATAAAAAGTTATATAGGTAGGTAAATAAACGTAACTTATGGAAATTTGAAAACTATTAATAAAAAACACTTTTTTTATGGAAATAGACAAGGCAATCGAGCGTACGGGTAACCTGATGATAAATGAATACTGCCGCCTACGACCCTGTGTAATATCTCAGGAGCTACAGGTGCGTTGACAGCGGCGGTGGAGATCGACGCGCTTTTTGAAGGTCATTCCACAGTTGCGTAACGCGTGGAAGGAAGTTCCTACGAAACCGCACTGTAGTGGAGTGCCATGTATCCAGATGGTGTGGATGGTACTTGAGTTTGTCATGTATAGAATATACATATATATAGACGGTAGAAAATTCGAAGGCAGGAAACACAGTTCTGCAGAACACTCACTATGATAAATGTAGTAGAGAACGGACAATCAATCCTTTCATATGTCATTAACGCCCAAAATTAATAACCTATCTCCAACTTCAATCTTCGATTGTTCCATATGTCTATCCAATCTAGAGATTGGATAGATATATGGAACAATCGAAGATTGACGTTGGAGATAGGTTATTAATATTGGGCGTAAGTCCCCAACGATTCGAATGGCTCTACGTTGTATGCGATAAAATGGTTCAAGCTGATACTAAAGTGCAACAGCCCAGAGATGAGAACAGTACTCTATATGAGGCCGAAACCTGGGCCGAAACCCTACACAGGGCCAATCGGTGTTTTGGCGTGAAGTACGGTTTCGCTCTGCCGATGACCTCCAGTTTCTTCGAGACCAACTTGGCCTTGTTTACCAGATGATCGCGATACTGCCAGTGACTAGAAACGCTAAGACCCAATATGCTGATACTGGGCGCGGCTCAAAGGGGTGTATTTTGGAAGACTGGTGACACGACAAATGGGTGTTTTTAAGTGGTTAACATGCAAACTTGTGTCTTCTTGGGGATGAATTGAACCAAGTTCCTTTCGCCCTATGAGTAAATATTCCCGAGGTATGTCTCAACAGAAGACACAAGTTTATTTCGGCACTGGTCGACGTTTTCACGAGAAAAATCGCGCGACCGGAGTAAACAGCGTCCACTACGCAATCATCTGCATAGCAATGAATGCTAGAATCCTCTAACATGCTATTGATATTCAGAAGAAACAGCGTAGGGGACAGCACGGAAACTTGGGGAACGCCAGCGGTCACGGGCATGTATTCGTAGCAAAAACCAACCAACAGCGACCTTAATGCTGTACCCAGTGATAAAGGTGGCGATCCACTTGCATAAATTCTGGGGAAGCCCGTAGTATGGAACTTTTGCAAGAAGCACCCCTTGCCACACTCGATCAAAGGCCTTCGCCGTGTCTAAACTAACTTCCAGGAAAAAGTATGCCAGGCTATGAAAAAGTTGTAAAAGACAATATTTTATATGTTTCTCATAAGGTTGAATCAGCGCACGCCATGTATGCTTTCAGGAAACTCATTTTGGGATACATTTTCATAAAACAACGAAATTCTTTATTGCCTAGCGATGGTTGTAATTTACATGTCAGACAATAAATTGCATATCAAATAGAAAGGTATTTTAATATATTAGAATACTACAAGTATTCAAAAAAAGTAGCCTATGTTATTCCTAAAACCCTAAAGTATCTCTATATGAAATTGATTTGATTTGGCCGTGATTGTGCCACAGACAGACAAACAAAGTTTCTTTCGAATTTATAATATAAGTACCTATGGATAACTATAATAATAAGTAAATATGAACGGATCAGAAATTGAACCCGCTCCTCTTGTACAGAATCCGAGGATCGAGAATCCTTGATAAATTTGATTTTATTTTGAATTTGTACAAGAAGAATTTGAAACATTCTTAATTTTTAGGGTTCCGTACCCTTTAAGGAAAAAAGAACTATTATAAGATCACTTTGTTGTCCGTCTGTCTGTCTGTCTATCTGCCTGTCAAGAACCTTTATCTCAGGAACGCTTGGAGATATCGAAATATTGAAATTCAAACCATGAACTCTACGGCCCCCGTGTTTTCCTGCACAAATCGTATTTCTACATTTACTTTAAAAAGATATGGCTGTTTATATCGCAAAAAGGCGTGTTTGCCATTCGCAAGACTCGTGCCTGTTTTTTTTTTATATTTATATATATTCTTTATGAAATAATTATAATAAAAAGTTATATAACAAAAGTCCATAATTTAGACTAAGTTCTTATATTTTATATTTGCCGTTTGCCGTTGTCATTTCAGC
>DWLH01001539.1:0-12654 GCA_018249795.1 Heliconius telesiphe telesiphe | reverse complement strand
ATATATATATATATATATATATATATATATATATATATATATATATATATATATATATATATATATATATATATATATATATATATATATATATATATATATATATATATATATAATATTTTTTACTATATAATGTTCAAAGTCGTCGTTTTATATTCCAGTTTATATTATTTATTCAGCTTATTTTTATGACTATTGCCATGTTTAAAATGAACACGTGACGAATTTGTTACTATTATAAAAACAATATTTTTCATCCCATTTCAAAGTGACCAGTAACCCTCATTAAGTGGTCATTAATCATAGAACAAAGCTGTACCGTACCACATGTGCTATACCTATTGTTATTTATTTTAATTGTTTCTTGAAATGAGACGTGTTTGTTACATAAATTAAGAACTGAACTGAACTGAACTGAACTGAAATGAGATGTGTAGTGTCAATAATTATAATTTTTAACATTAAAAAACCGACTTTAACCTGCTCCCATAATTAGAACCTCATTAAACTACCCTTGTATATATCCATTCCAATGAAAAAATAAGTATCTAAATCGGTAAGCGTGACATTGATTTCAATTTAAAAAAAACATCAAAATCGATTCACCCAGTCAAAAGTTTTGTTACAAACATTAGAAAAAACACACTCCTCTTACATAAGTCGTTTAAAAATTAATAAAGTTAGGTGTTAATTTTATTGTACTTTTATTTTTTGCACGAGAAAAAAGTATACACAATAAAATAAATACAAAAAGAAGAAGAAATAAATACACAATAAATACAGAAAACGTATAATAATTTGAACATAGCGGGACTCGAACCCGCCTTTTTTAAATAAGTATTTTTCTTTCCTAAGTGTGGAATAACACTTTAAAAATGTTTAAAAAATATTTTAAAAAATAGTATTCTCTCTTGTCAAATCATTATTCTAAGTAATTATCATTGGGTAGAGGAAATTTGTAAAAATCTCCCTACAGAGATACTAACAACATAAATAAGTTGTAACAAGCTTATAAAAATTTCGACGTAGCGTCGACGAGAACGTATGGCTTAGTGGTCAGAGGCCTGGCCTGGTCGGTTTCCAGGAGGCGCGGGTTCGAGTCCCGCTACGTTCAGATTTTTATACGTTTTCTAAGTAAGTATTTTTCTTTCCTAAGTGTGGAATAACACTTTAAAAATGTTTAAAAAATATTGTTAAGACACTTAGTTCCACAATCTCCGTCCATATTCGTCCATAGACGGATTTTAAAGCCGCACTTTTATCCTGCCAGAGCCAGGAAGTAAAACTAATGAGTTTCATTGAGTGAGGATCGAGTCCACGGCTATCGCATTTACATGAAGTGGATTGTGAGTTCATAATGTTGAGAAATGGGGATTAGAATGTTTTAATGATAGGAATGCGAGCTAACTAAAAAAAACGTCAAACTAAAAAAATATAAAAACGTAAAGTATTAGAAATATATATATATTAAAATCTCATTTCGATCAATTGTTATCTATCTATACATATAAGGAAACTGTAACTCATCGCTGTCTGTACATGGAAGATAAACTTGTGAGAAAATAATATATTACTCTAATAAGCCGCGAGCGGCGTCGCTAGTATAAAATAAAGCTTATCAAGTGAAATAATGTTCTAGACAGATAAATATACTAGGGCATTCTGTGTTTACCTTCACCAATAGGAACGAATATAAAAGTTTGCATTTTTCGATTTGCCACCGACGGCCATTGTTTTCTTAACGGCTACCTTTTTTGTTTGTTTTTTGCAACTAACGTAAGGTCAAGAGGGTCTTTTACACATGTAGGCGTAATTTTAAGAAACAAGATGGCAACCGAAATTTTAAGTTCAATAAGTTAAAATTTGGAATTATTAAAAATAAAGTGAAGAAAAAAATTAATAGTCAATTTTTAAAAAAAACATTTAAATTCGTGATATATCTGCCTTTATAAAAATATACTTTTTAATCTCCATTTCTATAATGTTGTTCGTTAACAAATTTTAAGAGTATCTATTATTCTCTAGTTATATTATACAAAATTCTATAAGTTTGAATTTGGCATGTAGCTAGGTTAGTGAGTGTAAGGGAGCACTCTTAAAATTTGTTAACGAACAACGTTATAGAAGATTTCTCAATTCGTTCCTGTAGGAAAAGAACGATAAAAAACAAGATATTCCATTTTACATCTGAAAGTCTACCCGAACAAAGTTGCTGGCAGTTAGTTCGTTATAAAATATAAACATTGCCCAAAATGTTTGCCCTTGAATTTCGGACCGTTACACAAAGGAACATAGAAGTCTTTGTTTGGTTTATCGGTATTAATTTTGACTGCTAATCATAAGTATCCTAAGTATTTATGAAGTGTCGAATATTGATTTTCATTTATAATTTTATTTATGGATATTATTTGACGTCGTAGCATAGTTGACACTTGCCTGACTGAGTAAGACACATCGAAACGCCTACTTCGATAAATGGACTATACCACACAAAAAAAATATTTCGATTTGAACCTCTCTGAGATTAGCGCGTCAACCAAACAAAATTTGTATAGAGTATATATAGATTAAATAATTGACCAATATTTTTCGCTTTTAATTTTTATTTAAAAAATAAAATGCTACCTTTTATTGAGACTAGTCGTGGCGGAAGAGCACAAGCGTGCGACTAGGCACTACAGGTTGTGGGTTTGATTCACATTCGAGGAAATGAAATGTTTAATATTTTGATTTCCTCCCTCAGGTAACGAGACAAAGGACGGCGTTGAGTTCACGCAATGCCTCCAAAATTCTAAAAAGTGGAGAGCGAAAGTGTCTTATTCTGAACAGAAAGTTTTTAAAGTAAATTTCCAGGTTCACTCTGCCTACCTGCTATGTAAGAAATACTTACGGTCTATTCTGTTGCTGGGGTGTTCTATCTCTCTGTCGCCTGTTCTTAAACCAATTGGACACTTGTGTTAAGGTTAGTCCTGTTTTCTGCGCCAGGGCTCGCTTTTCGTCCGGAGTGGGATATCTAAGAAAATTTACATTTGAACATTTTAAATTGTGTTGATATTAAACATATATGAATAACACTTTATAAGAAAATATTTAGAAACGTATAAAAAATTAATGTAGAATAATGGTAGGCTCTGTTTCCTGTGCCTCTTGGAAAACTATGTATTTTTTTTGTTTAATAATAATAATAATTCGTATTTTTCATCTCATAAAGCTTTATGAGATGAAAAATAAGTCGTAGTTAATACACATTTGACAAAGAAACCAGGTGAAGTGGAGTAAAAATAGTAGTGGTAAAAGTATTTATATTTTTATTTCCCATCTAGCAAAAATCAGTAAAAGGTAAGGTAAGGTCGTGTAAGGAGTTACGGCGGCCTCAATTATTACCGAATCTGGTTCAAATAATTTCATTTGAAATTTATGAAAGTCGCTAACACCAAAGATGCCATTTTAAAAAATATATTGTTATTTCTTACCTATTTCTATAATAACAGTCTTTCAATGCATTTCTACTTTTCTCTTTGAAACAATACACTGTTTCTTCACCGTCCCATATTGTTTTTGGCAACGGGTACTTTTTACGAAGCCTATATTTATCTACAGCACCTAGAATGAAAATATTTATGAAAATATGTCTGCTTAATAGATGTATTTAAATATAATTAATATGTAAATCACCATTAAAATTAGTAGGCGCAGTCGTGGCGCAGGGGCACAAAGTGTGACTGCAAGTCAGAATTCGGCGGAAAATGGGGAACGGAGTGTCTTAACACTAGCTTCCCTCTACCTACCCTGCTGTGTGCAGGATACAGCGTGAAGCTGATTTCATTTTAATACAACTAATTGCGTCAGTTACACTATATTTTCATCTTAACTATTTATTTCAAATTGAACGCTCTAAAAAGCTTATGAATGATACAAAAACATATTAATTTTACACTTACTCTATTTAAGTATTCCTCATCATCATCATATTTATTTACCATCGCTTTTACTGTCAGACGCAGTTCCACTGAACCACAATGGCCTCTTCTTATAATCGTAACAAAGAGTATTAAAATCGATTTTTTTAGCTTTACACTGTATCACATGCATGCATGCATGCACATAGTAAGGTAGGTAGGGAATCAGGGAACTTAGTGTTAAGACACTCCTTTCCCATTAAAATACTTTTTGTTGAATTCTCGAAACATTGCTTGTTGAGTAGCAGAACTCAACACCACGCATTGCTTCGTTATCAAAGAAATTAAACCATTAAATATTTCTTTCAACCAAGCAGGAATTGTACCACCACCGTCGCACTTACCGGCGCACGTTTGTTCCACTTCGCCACGACGGTCTCTAAAATTTATTCTTTTTTAAATTAGCTAACAATAGAGGAATCATATTTACCTAGTGGCCTCCCCCTAACTTTTTCAGCTTCTTTATAATGCGCTTTGAACCACAACGTCTGTAACGCGTTGTGGTGTCGCGGCGGGAACGAGTGTTTTTCTAGTATTGTGTAAAGCTCTTGAAATACACCGTGGTGGTATGCTACTAGAGCTCGAGCCCTAAAAAAATATACGTAAGTAAGCATACATTTTCAAATACAAAGGACAATCAATTTAACATTTTCATATTTATAATTAACGCAATAATAACAGAACCCTATTAGTTATATTTTAACTTAAACAATCTGGTATATATATAATATACGCAATATAAAAAAAATAGAGCTATATTTTTTCCCATTTTCCGATACTCGAGGCAATGTGAGTGAAGCGGCGGAACTCAATGCCGCGCTTTGCTAGAGCTATACTATAAAAGACTCTAATTTTTGTAAAAAAAATATATAAAATACATAAAAATATTTATAGTACCTTAATACTGTTTCATTTCCCCGCAACAGTTCTGTAGTAGGCAAACTCCATAAAAACGCAGCTAATTTCTCTATATCACCTTTCTGCTGTAACGCTTCACAAACACACTGCACTTGTTCAGCATTAAAGTTCAAACATCTACGCATATTGTTATCGCTGTCGGCGAAATATTGCCTTTCCCTCTCATTTACGACGTTTTCAAAATTGTTAATCTCTATTTCAACCATTGGATTATTTTCATTTTGAACATTTTTCATATTATCATTGTAGTAGGCTGTACGACGTTCGTCATTGTCGATTTGCGCAAAAAAGTTATCGTTAATAGGCGGCAATTTTAGTTCGAAATTCAAATATTTTTTGCTTCTCGGTGACAGATAGTTTTCGAAGGAGTTTTTGTTGCTTTCTTGTAAATAGTCCTTTCTTTCGTCTGTCCGTGGTGATTTTTGCTTACACGAAAAATATTGCTTTTCATTTATATCGGGTTGTGTGTAAAAATTGTTTTGTTCATATGGAAAAGATGGTAGTGAGGTCTCAGATTCACTGGTCAAGTCGCTGGATGGACTGAGGCGGTCTGAACACGATTCCATATTTGTAGATTTCATTACAATATCCTTAGGTAACCTGCAACAAGTACCTAAGTTAATATTTATTCCGTAAATGTTACCGAAACCCTCCAAGTGACCTGCCATACTTTCTTATTAAGGTATGTCAAAATTCTTATACGCTTGTTACAATTTATTTATGTAGTTAGCATCTCCCTAAGGAGATTAATTTTAAATTTTAAAAGTGTTAAACTGCCGATGACTTACGATACGATGTAAATTTTTTCTCATTTTGTAATTATCATTAATAGCTAGTTAATTAATTATTATTAATAGCTAATCGAATTAAACTCTATGAAAGTGGATGTAATAAATATCTTTAAAAACTACAAATGAAGACGAACGAGTAAAAATATCACTTATTTGTTTTCATAACATCCTATGGCTAACAACCGGACATTTTTTTAAAAACATAACGTATTACAAAACATTTGTTTCTATAAATTTAAGAATTAAATCAGCTTAGTATTTTAAACAAATTCTACCGACGTTTGCGGCTCTGGTCCGCGTAAGTAATAAATATGTAACTTTAAAAAATTTGTACCAATCATCACTAATTATAATATTTTACTCTACTTACAACTTCACTTAAACTTTGATGCCGTCGTGGCGCAGGAGTACAACAGTATGACTGTAACGCGGTCCCCACTCAGAAGAATGTATTATTAACTTTACTTAGCTTCACGCTGTATCCCTAGCGTGATAGTCAGGGAGAGAAGGGAGAGAAAAACGCTACGGTCTCTACATACCTCTTTCGCCTCGTCCACTGTCATCAACCTCTTTACATGCCCTCCGGGGATCATCATGCCTTACGTAACCTTCCTACAGTATCTTTAATATTGCGTTTTCGAAGGTCAACCGAGGTCTCCGCGTACCTCTCTTACCACTCACTTTTCCATCATAAATCATTTTTCCCAACTTTTATCACTCATATTTTCGACGTGCCCAAATCAGCTGAGCAAGTTTTTCGTTCTCACCGTGAGCAACTTTTTCGTTCTCACCGTGAGATCGCAGCTGACTCCGCATATCCTACGAAGAGATCGCATCTACACAGCACTCATCTTTTTTTCATTCTTTTTCTCTAATATCCACGTTTCGCTGCCGTATAACAGCGTCGGTACCAACACTGCATTGTGTACGGCCAAACGTGCAGCTGTGCTGACATTTCGCCGTCTCATTAAAAAAGCCAAGGTATCCTTAACCCTGCTACCGGCAGCAATACGCCTCTCCGCATCCATCTCTTATCATCTATATCTACTAAACACGCTTCCCAAATATACCACTTCATTCACTTAATGAATCATTATTTAATAATATTTTCATTTCTTCGCTCTCACACCAAGGCAAAAAGTCCGGCGTTAAGTTCCGCCACACAACACGCAATGCTTTAAAAAAATTGGCGGAAAGTGGGCAACGGTACTCCGTCTTAACACTAGGTTTCCTGCGCCTATCCTGCTATATGCGGGATACAGCGTGAAGCTGATAATTTATTTACAACTACACTTATAGGTAAGTTAGATGTTATCGTAATGAAAGAACGTTCTGCGGGTAGAGTTGTAGACGTAATGGTTACGAGTTCAATTTGCAATTGAAGATACCTATAATTTATATTTTTGTAATATTATCCTTTCGAGGCTTGAAATTTCATTTTAATATAAAAAAAGGAATAATGTATCACAAAGTCGTCTTTACCTACCTCACTTGATGCTAACAGGCTAAAATTTATTTAAACAATAAATGTTGCCATAGCGCCGGATAGTTGTTATTTTTTTTGGTAGGCCTAACTAATGTCTAAGAAATAATAAAAAAGAGGAATTTTGGTGATGCTTTCATTTTATTTTGACTTTAACGTTTTTAACTACAGTTTATTTAGTCACCTTAATTTTATCGAATTTTTGACATATTTGATTTACTTAAGATTAATACCGATTGACTATCGCGTGAGCTTACCGTGGAGCTTAGACCTAAACATAAATAGCAAAATAGAAAAGATAAGAATATTTATTTCGAAAACGTATAAAAATTTGAACGTAGCGGGACTCGAACATTGTGAAATTAAAAATATATAATATATATTCTTTTTCACTTTGAATTTTATTTTATTACTTTATATGTTCAGTGGAACTTCTATTTCTGCAATATCTAGTAACCAATAAATTTGTTTCACTAACTCTGTAAATGTAGAGCTTTACCCGCCACGCAACTAACTAATCCAATTAAAATTCCTCTTTTGAGCAAAAAAATTAAAATAAGCAAATTATAATAAAGAATATAATAGGTATATGAAGACTTAAAAAATGAACCATGAGAAAAAAAATTACCTATTTGCACAAAAAATCACACTAACAAATTATTGCACATAAACACAAATCAATATAAATCTTTCACTGCACAAGCACATCCTTACTCAATGAAGGCATGGGGTCAAATGACAAATTATTTAGAACTACCACCTGAGGGGCGGTGTGAGAGAGACAGCGAATAGGCGGGGCTTAGGAAGCGCGGTGTCGATTTTCTTTTTTAATTTTTTTAAGTTAAACCTTTGGCATTGGTGTAACGCCTTTCGTCCAGGTGTTACTTTTTTACAGACTTTTTTTTGAAATCTTGTGTTAGTTCTTATTTTAATATTTTTCTTTGGTTTGGTTAGTAAAAGGAAATGTTATGATAATTTGAAAAAATCTTATGGTATCGACAAAATCATAAAGGCAAAGCGTTATAAAATGTATATGTAAATATAAAATAATCACCTCTTCCTATTTAAGTACGTAGAGGTGATTTAAAGTTAATATTAATATGTAGGTTTTTTGTGCAGTATGAATACTATTCATTTTCTATGTATATTTTCTAAAATATAATGAAAAAATATATGAAAATTTTGTTATAAAATGTAACAGAGTGTGAGACGTTTATCTAAGTTTACAGAAAAGTCAAGAGAGGACGCCATTTTCATCAGAGCATAGCGTCTGACAATAAACGCGACGGCTATGGGTTCGATATCTAATCAAGGGAATAAATTATTCTTATTTTCTCGCTCTGGTAACATGACAAAATGCCGCATTTAGTTCCGGCACTTAACACGCACTTTTTCGAAAAATGAGCGATACAGTAGGTTCTTCTACCTTGCAGTATATATGCGAGAGACAGCAACAGAACAAAGCTAAAAAAATGTGTTTTTTAGATTCTAGATAGCAGGGTAGACAGAAGAAAATTGGGAACCTAGTGTTAAGGCACCCCGTTTCCCTTTAAAACATTAAATCACTTCCATTCCCCAGATTGAGTGGTAGAAATCGAACTAGAAACCTGTTATGATTAATCGTGCCACTGTAATATGGTTTTTATTATTAGTGGTAATTTCATTTAATTCACATAAAAAAGTAGATGTTTACAATTTCCCGCGTGTCGTGTGTCCATTGGGTTTTACTTGGAACTGTATACCTAAGGTATAGGCTACGTGTGAATGTGAACTAAACACCGCTCGTACCGTGAAATTGATTATTTGACGGACGGACAAACGACTATTATGTAATTATGGTTTCGTATATACATATTTGATATTGTCGCTGGTTTTTATATGTTTCTTGGAAGTTTTTTTTTAAATACTTTAACTGTATTTGTGTCCTATTTATGTGGCCAATCGTGACGAAGAGGAACAATCGTCCGACAGTAAACACGATGGATAGTGGGTTCTATTCCCACTCGAGGAAATGATATATTTAATATTTTTATTTCCTCGCTATGGGTAACGACGTTAAGCGCGGCGGAGTTAGGCCATTCAACACTCAATGCTTCCAGAATTCTTCATGAGAACGAAGTGTTTCACCGATAGGTTCCCAAATTCCCTCCGTCTACCCTGCTATGTGCGAAATACATAGTGCGTTAAGCTAAAAAAAAATATTTATATATTGTGAATGTGATTAAACATTTCAATTACTTATGCCAATATTTTTAAACATAATCTATATACAGGATGGAAGAGGCAGCGCTCCTTTTACGGGAACAGCATATAGGGTAAAATATTTCAAACCCATACCTAAAAAAATTAATCAAAATGCCGCAACAGTTTGGACGTAGGATTTTTTTTCATTTCACGATTTTTATCCATACCTGTATTTCGTGTGACGCGATTACGCGTAAATAACGTAAAAACTTACTACTACAAAAATACTACTAAAGGTTAAACAACTTTCCACTTTATCGCCAATACTTACGACTCGATTTCAGAATGAGACGTGTGTGGCGGTGTCCCTTGGATGGGTTTATGTGTGCGTGCGTTGTCCTTACAAATGGCGTTTTATTAAAAAAAAACAATTTTATTATTTATTTTGTTTAAAAAAAAAAATATTTTTTGGGATTTTTTTTTAATTGTATTAGGCTTTTCTGGAGTAGTTAAAACTATGGTTTCATATAAAGTGGTGCTAACTCTTCCATCCTGTATAATGAATCTACAATTTCTTATAGGTAATTTTTCGCCTCGTCTTATACGGAACTACCGTACGGAATAAATATCATATAGAGTATACTTGTAACGCCAGCCTAAATATTTATAAATGAATAATAAATATTTGGAAATAATATGTGTATGAATAAATAAGACTATCAGGCTTTTGTGACACTTTGCTTAGCTTGAATATATATATTTTTTTGCCGTGTGATCCCAGCCTAGAATAGGATCATCCTGGTACTGGTGGTGTCGTAAGAGGCGACTAAAGTACGTATGGTAGAGTCACGTCGCCAGCAATGGCAACACGCATGGGCAGACTAGACCTAATTTCTTTGGCATATATTATGGGATTGATGGGGTCTTTTAATTTTTTGATGTACCAAATTTTAAATCTGTGTGATTTTGTGTTATTTAACCACTATTTTGAAAGTTAATTTGATCGGACCAAGAATAATGTTTTAAATAAGTAAAGTAACATTTTTTAATAAACTATCGAAGCCTTTTTTGTGAAAAAATTAAAATTTTGTTAAATATATCAAAATATATAAGTAAAAATGTGTAAGAAAATGTATTTTACTTATAAATTATTTTTGAATATAAAAAAGAATCTGAACACCTTTAAATCAAATTAAATCATATTATATTTCTTCTCATGACAGGTTGCTAAGTGATTATCTATATTTCATAAATGTCCGTTTATCAGCATAATCCAGGAGTATCAAGTTCAATTCCCACAACGTTCACAAAAATAAAATAGAAATTATAATGAACATTTTACGCTATTTCGTCCACATTATTATGACTTTTTTTATATTATTGTCCTTTATATTTAAAAGTTATTAACAAGTAATTTTTATAAATTGGTGAAAAATCTATAGACAGAAAAAACAATATATTAACAATTAATTAGGATTAACCACCATTTAAGTTTTACAGTGCTCCATGTGAAGATTTAATTGGTGGAAGAATCTTTTTGGTAGAACAACCTAAATCTTCTTCTTCTTTTTGCTACTTCATGCCATGTTTTTATTTAAGTATTAATATATTGGGTGTTGGCTTTCAAGCATGCCCATAATCATAACTAATTAATGATATCACATTTTTGGGCTTCATATAGCTTCACGGTTTATTGACATTGACAGTATAAACTATG
Source organism: Heliconius telesiphe telesiphe (assembly GCA_018249795.1). NCBI lineage: Eukaryota > Metazoa > Arthropoda > Insecta > Lepidoptera > Nymphalidae > Heliconius > Heliconius telesiphe. The sequence continues at coordinate 1,602 of DWLH01001539.1, read as the reverse complement.
GTACTGCAACGATCGAACTTGGTGGCAAGCAATTTTACGAACAAGCTAAAATTGATTCATAAACAAATTCATACATCAACTCACACTTGACCGATTTAAGGTGTCTATGCCTACAACCTTTTTGAAGGGCTGGATCTGTCTTTGATAGCTTCTTACCTTGGATTATCTAATCAAAAGTTATCACAAGTAAAATAATTAAGTAATACATTTAATAATAAATTCCACTACATAAAATGTTTATCAGCAATTATAAAAGATATGTAAATACACAAGTACTTACATAGAATGAAAACTGCAAATAGCAAAAATGCAGGAAACGACCACCGCACCGTGTGAATGAACGGTGTTTTGTTTTGAAACCGACCCAATTAGGTGTTTACTAAGTACATGGTATGAAATTTTGAAAGAATATTTTTTTGTAACGTTTAATGGCTTAATGTTATTGGCACATTAAAAGTGAGTTAATTTTTTTATCCTAAATGTATATCTATAGTCTATAATATAATAAAGCAGAAGAGTTTGTTTGTTAGTTGGTTTGTTTAAACGCTCTTTCTGGAAGTACTGGTCGGATTTCTTTTTATTTGTTTAGTATGAAAGCTACATTCTTCAGGAGTGCTATACGCTATTACAGTAAAAAATTTAGTTAGCCTTCAATAATGAAATAATAATAATTAGGAACGCCATCGTATTGCTTTAGCCGCGTGCGCTGCAAAAATAGTTAAATATATGTAAATATATTGTAGTACAAAAACGTTTAGTTTCATTACTTCTAAAATAAGGTCCACGTGACCCTATATCTATCTCTTATAAATAAGTCACAATAAAACATTTTGTGACAAAAAATAATTGAAAATTTCAAGGTGACATATCAACGTTTTATGTTTTAACGTTTATTTGACGAAGATATTGAAATTTACGAGCGAAAGTTATATCATCATCAAGGAATTTTAATGATGATAAGCTTTGGCTTTTATAGCATGTAAATTGGACGTATACTTTTCGAGAAAATGTAAAATTAAAATAATTCAACGCTCTGTTTACGGCCGCAAGCATAGGCTCGAATCTTGCGCACCCGGGGCGCCCTACCGATTTCCGCACTTCCATAAATAATATAATCAATCTCATGGCAAATGCAGCATAATAAAATAATTATAGGTGATTTATGCGGACGAAGTCGCGATTGAGCCGCTAGTAATATTATAAAACTCAAAAATTTGTTTCGTTGATGTTGTATTTGATAGTCCGCTTAGAGAGGAAGGCTGTCGGTTGTATTACATCACTGTAATTGTTTGGTGAAACTCAAATGTTCGTTCTGTTAATAAGTCAAAGCATGGCGTTGATTTCCGCCACCAACAAGCAATCTCTAGAAAATTGGGCGGTGTTTGGAGAACAAAGAATCTTAACACTAGATTCCCTCTGCAACTTGCAACTGCAAGACGCAACGTGAAGATTAAAATAAATTATATATAAATAAGATAAATTAAGATGTTAGATAATCAGATTCTTTACATATAAAGATTTTCTAGTTAAGTATGTATAAAACTATAATTATAATTATTATAGGTAGGTACTTGACAAAGTTCATATGTATCGAATATCAAA
>DWLH01001538.1:0-12660 GCA_018249795.1 Heliconius telesiphe telesiphe | reverse complement strand
TAATTACAGTGCCCCCTATTAATATAAAGGGGTTATTTAGAAATGATGCCATATATAATATGTGTAGTAAACTATGCTAACAAACATTTCCTGATTCAATATTTGACGCCCGCCTTAATTAATTTCCTCGAGTGGGAATTGAATCCATCACGATTACCATCAGATGCTGCCCCAATGCGCTATTTTTTTAAATTTAAATATGAGATTGCTTTAATATGCCAGGAACGTAAAGAAATAAAGAATTATATAAAAAAAATAAGTTTTAGTTACTTTTCTACACGTTGCCTATTTCTGAAGAGAACTCTTCACACATCATTTAAAATTTCTAACTAAATGTTCAACGTTCTTCACCTGTTTTTGCTGACCTCAATATGGAGGCTAGACTTTGTTTTTAAAATAGTTAAGTATTTTTAAACAAGTAATGTTTACTTTTCTAATGTATGAAATGTGTTCATAATAAGATATTTGAGCTATTTCGGCAGTTTTAATATATTTTAAATGAAATTCTTATACTCATAGTGGATCGCGTAGATATATTTATTTTTATATATTTTTGGAAAGCCGATGTTTCCGTGGTCAAATGTAGAGTCTATCAAAGATTTTATTATGTGAACCAGTACGGTTACACACGAGTTATACACGAATTAAATACTTCGAAAATTACTTATTTAGCAAATGTTTTCAAGAGGCGCAGGTTCTCTCATGCCTAATTTTTTGTACGTTCAAATTTTTATACGTTTTCTAAATAAATACATTTCTTTCCTAAGTGTGGAATGACATTTTGAAGATGTCAAAAATACAATACTGAAGTATTGTATTTGTAGGATCTTGGATTCTTCGTGATTGATGCAGATTGCACGGGGCCGTGGGCGGCGGTAATCACTTACCATCAGGTGACCCGAAAGCTCGTTTGCCTTGTCCTTTTCCATAAAAAAAAAAAAAGATTTTAATTGTAGAATCTGCCCGTGACCACAGGCTACTGTAAACTGTTCTAAATTTCGGGTTTCTAACAATGTATACCCGAAGTAGCATCGGCATCAAGCTGGTCTGATGATGGAGCCAGAACCTGGATACGAGAACTCTTTTCGAACTAAACTTGAGTTCACAGTCTATTGCGATTGAAGGACTCGGTGCAGGTGATCTGATGATGTAGCCAGGATCTAAATAATGGAACTCTTCAGAGGTTACATCCCTCCAGTTTGGATTCATTTAATTTGTAGTTTTTTTATAATCTTTAATGCACAATAAAATCACATTTTTTATTTTTTTAACGTAGCGAGCATGGGAATGTTAATCTAAATTAATGAATATTTATTTTTATTTTTTATTTTATAAATTTAATTTATAAAAGTCAATTATTTCTACTATATTAGAAAATGTAAATGTTCAAATGTAGTACTAGTATATCGTTATTTAAGTTTTCAATAGTATTTTGATTTGGCTACTATCCAAGTTTTCCTATCAGGCCATTTTAGTAAATATCTTAATAGATGAAATACATTGCGGGGCAGTGGCAGTAGGCACAACGTCTGACTGTAAATCCCGCATGTGTGTTCGATTCTAATTTGGAGGAATATTTAATTTCCCTCAGTGATAATCGAACCCACAACCATAAAGTTAACAGTCGCATTCTTGTGCCCCTACGCTACGACAGCCTCTACAACACCATACCATAGATATTATACTAGAAAGTTTATTACTCTAAAAACAATAAATAAAAGTTTTTTAACTATTTGAAAAATTATGGAAAACATGAAACATTATTTAGCAATTAGCATTTTCCACACTAATATTGTAATATTAGAAAGAAAAGAATAAGATTTCTTATATACATACTTGCTTTTTAATAATATATATATAAAATAAAAAAAATATTTTTAACTGAATTTACAATTTCTATCGTAGATATGTTCGCTATTTGTGGAATAGTGAAAAATGTAATTGTTAAATGCGTTTCAGTTTCCTTTTCATCATTATTTTTAGTTGCTTTTCATTATTATGATTAGCTTCCCGCTTTATCACGAATGGGGTAGGGTAAGCAGTGGGAAACAAGTCTAAAACACACCGTTTCCCACTTTCCGCTCCCAATTTTTGAGATATTGCGTGAGAAATGGCTGAACTCTATGCTGCGCTTAGTCCACCCAAGGGGAAAATAATTGAGGATTGAATCCACAACCATCGCATACCTATGCATTTAAACGCAATCAATAGATATATTCATGCACCTTTTTGCGGGATACAGCGTATAAAAAAATATAAATGTGCGGGATACAGCGTGTAATCAAATATGTTATAATGAGGCCGTCTTAATGGGCAACTTCCGACTGTAAACGCGGCGGTTGTGGGTTCATCACCCGCTCTGGGAATTATTATATTTTGCACACATTTTCATTTCCATGTTCTGGTAGACGAAGTTCGACGTTGAATTCCACCACTCAATACGCAATATCTATTATAGAATTATCGAAAGTGGGGAAAAGGAAAGAGTGTCTTAACATTAGGTTCTCTTTGCCTACCTTACTATGTGTAAAGGTGGTTTTCAAAATTAAATGCTTAACTGTATGAATATGATTTTTTTTAAATATTGTAATCTGTTGTTGATGTTCAACTAATTAATGCTAATGGAAAAGGAATAAAATAAAATGACAGTAAAATCGGGTTTTTTATATATTTAGAACAAGAAATGTATAGTTACAACCATTGAGGATATTAAATATCATATTGTAAAAACTATTGTATAAAGTGAAGAGAATGTGACAATTTTTCATTATTTTTTTTTTTATTATTATTCAATTAATAATTAATTCCAATAAATTAATAATCATAGACACATAAATTACGTGAAAATATTATTTAATTAATTAATGAATTAATACTTAAAACAGCCAAGTAACTACAGATGTAAATATTTTGGTTAATAATGCCTTATACTTTAGGAATGAGTATTTTCAAAAATTTCTACCGAACTTTAAATAAAGAACGGTCGTGGGGTGTTCCAAAATGCGCAAAATTTTTTTTATAAACGACTCTTCACATTACCCGTGGGCGTTCTGCGTGTTTTGGAACACCGCAGCCTTACAAAATATAGGGAACAACATTTAGTCTAATGGGCTCCGTACTGGCCCGTTGTAAAATACACTACGGCAGCGCTACAGACATTTATTAGAATAGTTTCGTCCCCTCTTCCCAGCCGTCCTTGGGGTAGCCGTGCCTTAATCTATTTGATAACTAGGTACGAAGCCCTTAAGATGACGCTAAAACTGACTTGTAGTGGGAGTTTTCAGCTTTCAACGGGAAACAAACGGTTGCGTGACCCGGTGACCTAAAATTTGGAAAATTCATTTTTACAATCCAAAAATAATTGTTGAAACTTTGTTTTGTACTCGATTGTTTTCGCTCTCTTTATAAAAAAAACATATAGGAATTATTATTGGGGTGATATCTTTTGTATAGGTACATACATATACTATGGCAACCGTTTCATTTCCGTTATGATAGAGATATTTTTTTTTTGTTATATTTTATAAGAAAATATGTTGAGGAACAATTAAAATACGGCTCCCGCAGTATCGTGTGAACTTTGTCGTTTTACTCTTGTGCATTCTAATATGAAAATACTATTTTCAGTTATTTTATAACTTTTGAGTTTATATGTTATATCAACTTTTATATATATATATAATCAATTATTTCAAGTTTTCGCCATTGAGAAACAAGACGAAGCACACACGAGCCTGTCGGAAACCGCCACAAATTCAGGTTTAGCTTCGATCTTAGTTTCACTACGGTTTCTTGTGCAAATTAAATGTCTTCACAAAAGCTATAATGAGAGAGGTAATCGTTTAAACAGACAATAAGAATATAGAAATACCTAATATTAGGTAACGACGCGGCAAGCCGTGCGCGCTAGTGCGGCGCGCGCGGGTCCCGGCGTCGCGCACAACAACTAAATCTGTTAATATGACCAACACAGACACCTACATCTTAAATTTAATTAATAAATAGACGAAAATCAAACGCCACTGATTTACGGAAGATCTTAAGACATTTTTTTTTTTTGGATCACTAAATTTTTACGCACGTTTTATAAAATACGTCTTTGTATCAAATTGTAGTCAGCGCGTCTAACCCGTGACAGCTGACGTATTCACATTATAAATATGATTGCTTCTAGAACTTACTTGGAGTTTGGTAAAATACTTACTTAATTAATTTTTATCTTACGTTGCATTTTTTTCTAATTACTCGCTAGCCTTATACAAAGTGGAAGTTGGGTACAACACCATTTGCAACCTTCGGCCATTACGATGAATATGAATGAACTACTATATTGTATTAGGTATCACATTCTACACTGCTAACGAGTTTGTTCCCATCGCGTCGGTTCTCCGTTACCCGTTACCCGTTACCCGTTGTGTGCCCGTCTATCATATATTAGGCCTCCATTGAAAGTTATCTATATAAAATATGTATATGTGTGTATACAGCGTTAATTTCAAAACCCGTGCGACCTAACGGTACGCTTCGTTGTTCTGTTACGGAATGGGAACGAACCGTTGTGCAATTAAGAGGAATCAACACCGAAAATAACCTATATAAATAGACAGTGAAATTGATATTATATGATATTACAATTTTATATATATTTTTTTATTAAATTCGAAACTATTCGGCTGTACACCCGAAGCTGCTCCGATGCCAGTTCATTTAACTATTTATTGCAATTCCTTTGCTTAACCAAAATGCTAACTTTGAAAAATACGTTCAGAAATCGATTTTAATTTTATATTCACGTTTGAAACATTCTTGCACCGGCTTTGTATATTCACTGTCTATATTGATGGTTGCGATTACATACGGCACCGATTTACTATTGGATATTTTTTTTTATATTTCAGTACAAAATGCATCATAAGGTGATTAATATCTTAAATCTATAAATTTTAATAGAATCTATTTTTTTATTTTTTTTTTATTTGATTGTGATTGGCTCGGTTTAAAAACGCTGTCGTATGCTCTCACAAGGGAAATGAACATGCGCTAGGAGTGGATAGCGGCGAAATGGCTATACATTATAAAACTATTAATTAACGAGCTAAGCTAACTAGATAAGAAGAGAAACGGATCCAAAACACGAGGAAGTATTTGATGAGCAAACGTAGTATTAAAGTTTTAATAATTTTACAACAATATAGCCTTCTCAGCTGAAGAGTAGGTGTTGTGCAATTTAATCGTTTCACTAGCACTCTGACGTATGAAGTAATAGTAACACATTTAGTCGATGTCTCGAGTGGACGCGCTATGAAAATATTTCAACCCGTCGGCGGTCGTGTCGCAACACTAAACACAACTTTAAATATTGAGCATTTGACTAGAATTACCGCATTGAGTATATGCGATACGATACACAACTGTAAATTGGAATATTCTCTACCGCGAACTTTTAACTTACGTATTATTTCCTATGGAAGATTTCATTTCTTCAATTTGTGTCTTAACTAAGGGAATAGCGTACGACTCGGCCACCGTTTTGTATTTGTGCCCGTGTCCGAGGCTAAGGCCATTCCTTATCACCTACATCATGATTAAGCTTACTGAATAATAGAAAACGCTATCAGCTTTTTCCATCACTATTTATATTTGGACAGTCAACGGTTCACGCATTTACATTCGGATTTGTCAATTGATTTACTTATTAAATATGGGCCATTAACCTTGTATTTGTACGTGTGATTGTATGATACCACCCACAGAACGAAAGTAGAAATGTCATCTGAGCGTAATGGAACGTGGCTCACACACACGCTCACGCACAACACTAGCCGACACGTGACACCTGTCAGGTGTCAATGTCAAAAAAGGCGCGAAACTCAACTCTCACATACCATTTCTACCGAATATTACAAAAATACTCGACCATTCTGCGTCACCACTTATCACCATACTTTATTTATAAAGATCATTCGCCACGTGTATTTTTTATTTTTATTTTGCTAATTTCACAGCCTCAATGTCAATTAGCCTATGCGTAATAGAGTATTGTTTCTGGATTGCCAATAATTACGTTTATTTTTAATATTACTTTTTTTTATTAAATTTCTTAAAAAATGCATCAAAACACCATTCAAAAATTAGCCGTTACGCTATTGGTAATAGGTCTGATAATCCCTTGTCAGCTATCGGGGTTGTTTACATTCGACCGTACCAGACTTGAGTAAATTTTAATTGCAATTAACAACTAAATAATAATAAATGATCATTTATGTGAGCGGAAAGCACAATGAACAAAAATAATAATAGTTGTAAGTTATTTAGTCGTTGACTGTTAACTTTAACTATCAATTAATTAATTTTTAACTGTGTCCGCACTAACAAATAATCAATTATTAATATTTAACTGTTAATTGCAAAGAAAATAAGGCCAATTCTGAACTGTATCCACAACGCGTGGATACTTTGCGATACTAAAGCATAAATGACTACCGATTTCGGAACGCACTTTTCGTTCAATTAAATCCGTTACGACAAAAATATCTGAACTTTTAAAAGTTCCAAATGGTGTTTTAAAATTTATTGCTTTTACAAACAGCCTTCTTAATTTTTTTCTAAATTTATGTCGAGATGTCGACAGACAGACAGACAGACATACAGTAGTCGATAGTCATAAACGCCTCGATCACACGCTATTAGTAGAACGTTTTGCGTATCGGCCGCTTATATCTATGAAGATATGAATTACAGTATATTTAAAATACATACAAAAATATTATGTTAATTATATTGTAGCATACCTAACGGTGTGTCATGATTTAAAAATTCACATTTTATAATATTATTGCTTTTCCAGTTTTCATATTATTCTAGAAACAGGCTCGCGCCCTCTACCTATTGAGCACTATTATTAATTTAACATTAATCATTATTAATATATTTTTTATTAATTATGTCCGAAAGAAGAGGGGTAACGCACAAAACATTCTACTAATATTAACACTAAGTGACCATATAGTCACCTACCAAAATCCTAACCAACGTTTCGCTCCAAAATATTTGCATTTTCAAAATTTACATTATTTTATTTATTATCTAAAAAGTCGATGAGTTTTCATTACAATACTTTGGTGTTATTGTTTTCGATTCAACGTACACTTTTACAAGATAAAGGGATAATTATTATAAATTAATTATTATTATTAGAAACGGAACGGAACAAACGTAAGTATAACGCACGGATCTCGAACGAAATATTCCATTTTTAAATAACCGTAAGTATATTATATAACATGGTTTAATCGCCCGATATATTTCCCTAATAAATAAATCAATTCTGGGTCACCTTTCTCTATATTACGAATTAAAATACAAAATTATATATTAAATAATTAAATTTAAATGCACACCTAATAATAAATATGAATAGACGTAAAATACATATAATTGCACATACGCTAAATGAATGAGAGAGTTAACCTAAGAACAGAGACAAAAAAAATTATGATTACAATTATTTGTCAACATTCGACTCAGATTTACCTAAAGGTAAGTATATTAAGACGTTGACTAGTTAAAATACTGAATCGAGACAACACAAAACACAACAATTATTTAAACCTAAAGACGACTACAATAGAATATTAATTACTTAGTCTGCAAAACTTGTGCATCACACTCCGAACATCCACCAGTTTTGGCAACTGTACCAAATATTAATACCATATCAATAAATAAATCAAACGATTACCGCGCTCCGTTCTGTCGTAAATATCATTACTTCTTTATTTTAATAAAAATTATGACAGTTCAGCAATTTTTTTTTTCTTTTAGCAACGGAACGACGCGCGGTCTAAGGTAACTCACAATTCATCTAAATTAATACAGTACATCTAATAATAAAACATATTATGACTAAATTGGAATAAGCGGATAAAAGCTGAATCAAATAAAGCGATTTTTTTTTTAAATTTTTCATTAATAATTAGAATTAATTAGATAAATTAATCGAAATGGTGGCTCGCTCGGTTAAACGAAGTTTACAATAAATAGTAAACAAACGCGGCCCACACACCCACAGACACTACAATGTCTACCGACGCCTCTTCGAGTCATTTTCTTTAATATATTTTTATTAATTACTGGCTATCAGTTATTGCACGTTTTACATTTATAATAAATATATAAATACTTGTAAATTTAAATCTCCATCTTTGGTAAGTAATGAGTACCTATTTATTAATATCTGAAATGTTACAAAACTGTTTTTATATATTAAGTATATATTTTTTTACAAAAATCGTAGGGTCGTTAGGACGGCACGATAATATATCTATTCAAGTTCGATGTTTGTTCGGGTTGAAGTCATTATTTGTGATCGGTGGCGCATCTGGCGCTGACGCGAGAGCTTTACTTTATATATATTTAAACAACTTTTCTCTATTTACAAATTTTCATTTAAACTAAGACAATTAAAGCCTACTTCGAATAGACGCAGGGTCGCATCCATACATTATTAATATAGCAGGTACCGATCATAATATGTTTAGATATCGATTTTTTTTACGAAACGACATCGTTAGACTAGTATGCACCATTGTTCCGCGAACGGACCATTCTTGTCACCGTGTGACCGGCTAGTTCCCTCTCGCTCGCGTGCGGGCGGCGCGAGGGGGAAGCCACCCCTTCGCATCAGCCACCCCCAATACCGACACCCCCCCTCCCCTATCTACTACACCTCCGTACCCCCACAACCCTCTCCCTGTATCTCCCTTGCCCGGGCTCGGGAGAGCTCCATCGATTTTCCATCCTTTGATTGCGCGTGCCATCTGACACCGCCCTTAAGCGTAATCCGATTTCTAGTCACCTCAAAATGTTTCTCAAAAACTAACCTACTACGCCCTCCAGGTCGCGCGGCCGCGTGGACGCGTGCTGCACCCGCGACGCCGACGACAATTCATATCCCGAGAATCTTTCTTTTATTATTTTTTAAAATTTTATCAAAACCTATCACAGTTTTTGATTAGTTTTCATTCTTAATTAGATTAATATATGATTAAAATATAAGTATAGATAATATATATTTTCCAATCTTTAACAATAACTCTATTTTAGTTGGGTCGAGCGCCTCACCGGAGGCTTTGGCCGGTCTGCTATCTAAACGTACCGTGAGCGGCATAGACGAATAGTGACAATACATTTGGCAAATATTACTAGAGGCGAGCCGGCCGCCGTACACACGATATATCGCCATGTGAGAGTAGCATTAGGCTATTATTGCTAATTATTTTATTAATCGATAACTATTTCTCGATTACCACAACCTTTCATAAGCGAAGTTGATTGTCACGTTATTGACTATTAATATGTATGGTTGTCATCGTCAGAGCATTAGATGCTTCGTCTTAAATTATTATTGCGCGCTCGAGCTCTCCGTCCGGCGCCCGCCACGTCGCCCAGAGGTCGTCCGGACATGCGCGGTGGCCTCACGCCATTTTGATTTCCGTAACACTTAACCCAGTTGAGAGAAAATGGCGGGCGTCGAACAAAGAGGTACAATGAGCTAATCAATTAAATATACAATTAATGTACAAAATGCCCTAGTGGGCCGTCTAGTCGGGAAGACAGTCTGATCAGGTCCTTGGCGGTGATGATGTCCGCCGATATATGAGTATGTATGGGTGCGCGCCTGCAGTGCCGTCCTAGCGTCCTGCTAGGCCGTGTTCGACGATTTAGATCGTCTTGATCTTGTTCGTCTTGAAACTGACCTGAAGCACTCTGTTCCCAAGCGTGTACCCGTTGAGGGACTGGATCGCGACCACAGCTTCGTCGTAGTTCGTCATTGTTATGAACCCGTACCCCTTGCACTTGTTCGTTTGCAGATCGCGAATCACTTTTACGCTTTGGACGGCGCCAAAAGGCCCGAATAGCTGCCAGAGGACGTTCTCCTCCGTTTCCGGGGCCAAATTGTAAACAAAGATGCACCATTCTGAGCCAACGGCGCCTGGCAGCACGCCGCCCAGTAGCTCGCCAGCGAGCGGACTGTAACGTTGGAGACCTTTGTTAATAGCGAGAAGGGACTTGCCTGAACTGAATCTGCCCAAAGGTGCTGGAAAGCGCAGCGCTGCCGGCAGGTATGCGGCGAGCGGCGCCAGTGCTTTTCCATTGTTGCTCGGGTTATTCGCAAACTTCACTGTAATCGGCTCCGTCGCTCCTTTAGGCACTGTTCCGTTTAATTCTTGAATTGCCCTTTCAGCTTCCACTCTTTGATCGAAACGGATGAACCCGACTCCTTTTGACAGCCCCTGTTCTCCACCGGTGAAAGGTCGCCCGCCCGAGTTTTCGCAAAGGATGCGCGATGTGATGATACGGCCGTACGGACTGAATAATCTTTCTAACTCAGATTGAGTCATTGTTTTTGGTAGGCCGGAGACGTACAAATTTGCCCCCTTGATGGCCTCGCTGCTCGGTCTCGCGTATGATACCTTGATAGTTTTGTTCTGCAGCCTCAGTCCATTGAGGGTCGCGATCGCCTTTTCGGCATCTTCGGGACGGTGGTAGTTGACGAAAGCGTATCCCAGGCTCTGTCCGCCGCCGTGCAGTGCGTGGTTCAGCGCATCCGGAAAGGCCGCTCCCTTATTGCGTATTAGCTTACAGGACTCCACCTCGCCGATACTGGAGAACAGGCTCCTGATCTCCTCCTGGGTCATGCTCTGCGGCAGGTAATTGATGATGAGGTTGGTCTTGGACTCCTCGCCGGAGCCATTTTGCTGTTCACCGTCGCCTTTCGACATGGTGGCTTAAATCATAAACGGAAAGAACGAAAGGGAAACAAAACGCGGTAAAAACAAAACACGGCACGTCCGTTACGGCGGCCCGCAAGAACGATTATGCGAGGGTTGCAAGCGGGGTGCGCGCATGCCCGGGCTATCGATCCGCCTTACATAACCCGGTTCGTTCACCCCTCCTCGTTGGTATAGTGTCCGAAAAAACCAGATATAACGGATCGATTTATCCCGGGAGCGAGCTCGGAACTAGGCAGCTCGCAGCTACCGCGTACGCGAATACCGACCTTAGACGCGAAGGACAAAGAAATTAACCACCTCACCCATCCCAACGACCTAAAAAGCTCACTCCTTGATATTTCAGTAATAAAATGTGACCCCAAAGATTTCTGGAGCAACTCTAAGTGTTAGTATTTATTACGTGGAATTGTTTCTTGCCGATAATTGTATTACTTGGCAAGGAGTTTGTACAAATTATTTACTATTATTACTTATGGAGGATAAATAAATAAAATTAAGCACACACGCACAGCAAACGCTTATAAAATTATATTTTATACTTAAAAAAGAGATATCGCATTTCATTGATAAGTAAAATAATGTTTTCTAAATAACTAAATTACAATAATAATTTCGATTTATTTTTCAGTAGTAGGTAAATATATATATTTTTAAATATATATTTTTATTTGTATCGCTTGTAAATACAAATAAATATAAGTACTCTTGGAAAGATGTACTAAATAAATTATATTTTTTTCTTTACATACATGAAAGCTTGTAGGGTAAAAGAAATAATAGAGTAGTTAAAAAAACCTAAAATATTAAAAAGTAATTAAAAAAAACATGGTGATGTACCTGTACATCACCATGTTTTTTAATTACTTTCTATCCATTGTGATAGACAGTTTATATATCTATTTGAATTGTGCCCCTGGCGGAATCCAATGCCCTTTGTTTTACATGACATTAAATTAAAAGGGTTGTAGGTTCGATCCCCACTCGGGGGAATGAAATATTAAACATTTTAATTTCCTCGCACTGGTGCCACCAGTGCGAGGAAATTAAAATGTTTAATATTTCATTGAGTGAAGGACCACTCAACACCCAATGCCTCGAATATTCGGCGGAGAGTGAGGAACGGAGGTGTTTTAATAAATACCAAAGTGTCGTAACGCTAAGTTTCCAAGTTTTCTCTGCCTACCCTTCAATGTGCGGGATACAACGCGAAACTAAAAAAAAATTAATAATGCTGCTACATGTGTAAAGCACATATGTAGGTAATATAAAAATGGCTCAAGTAAACACTTATGCCTGTGATGTCATTTATTTCTTAATTAATATTGTTGACTAGCGAATTGAACACGGCTGCGCCCGTTTGAACTTATTGTAATATTTTAACTCAACTTTACAAAAAATTGCCAATGTCTTTAGTTTCATCTAAGACCGTACAGTAGTTTTGCGTGAAAGTGGAACAAACGTCCATCTTCAGAAAATTTCTCATTTTTAATATTAGAAGGATTTACGTTGGCGTTAAATTAAAATTAAAATGGGAATAATTAGAAGTAGCGTATTGCAAATGTCACTATTTCACTATTCTAAGTGAAGCAAACTTTTTATCTTAATAATATTAGTATAGTAGATTAAACTTCATAAATATTAGATACGGAAAAACTATAAAAATACTGTGAGTTCAAAACTGTGAAAAAAGTGAATATAAATAGAGTTCGTAAGGTCAATAGCGCTTGGGTAAAAGTTGAACAATTCTGAAAGGTCAAAATTCTGTTACGGGTCCTCGTTACCTACAAACAACCACTCCCAGAGATGGTAAATTACTTTCAAATGAATTTAAATTAGCAGTCATCGTGTATTATATCGATTTTAT
>DWLH01001537.1:0-12660 GCA_018249795.1 Heliconius telesiphe telesiphe | reverse complement strand
TAAGGCTGTTTCTGAAGCAGTACATTAAATTATTAAGTGACATCAGCACATTTAACAGAGTTTTAAAAAACATAACATAGGTAAAAAGAACGTAATGTTACAAAAATATATACATATAATAAATAATTAGCTTTATGTATATTTTATAAATCAAATATCAACACATTGGTCGTATTTTTTAAGTTCGAAACAATCAAAAATTCTTATAGAAATTACGATAATGTCGTAAAAATTTCATATTAAAATATTACAGATTAAAGTAGTTCATCAATTCTGCTTCTTCAATCAATAATCATGTATTTTAAGCGGGCGAAGCCGCGGGCGGGCCGCTAGTCTATATATATAAAAGGACACGTACCTGACTGACTGAGGTAAGACGCACGCACAGCCGTAACCGTTGTGCGTAGAAACGTGAAATTTGGGCAGATGTTTATTTTCATAATCTGGACATCCACTAAGAAGGGGTTTTGAAAAATTTTAAACCTAAAGGGATGAAATAGGGGTTGAAGTTTGTATGGATTATTTTTTAAATCGGTACCGATTTTTATAAAATTTGAAATTCACTCTTAAAAATATTTCATTGAACACGTGTTTCATGGTTTTTTAGAATTTACTCCCTAAGGGTTCAAATAAGTGGTTGAAAGTTTATATGGAAAAAACTTGAAATCGCCACTGATTTTTATAAAAAATTAAATTCAGACTGTTAAAAATATTTTATTGAACACGTGTTTCGTGGTTTTTATAGAATTCAACCCTAAGGGTCCAAATAAGCGGGCGAAGCCGCGCGCGCCCCCTAGTAAAATATAATAATTTTCTCAATCTTGGACATTGCGGGCTGCGGCACAGTGTAAAAAATTCAGTACACACTATAGAAAGTAAATTCGATCTCCATATAGAATCAAAAAATCAAAATCAAATAAATCGAGGCCAGTCGTGGCGCAGGGGCACAAAGTGTGACTTTACAGTCACACTGGTTGTAGGTTCGATCCCCACTCGAGGAAGTGAAATATTTATTTACATTTATATTTTCATTTCTTCGCTCTGGTGTCGAGGCAAAGCGCGGCGTTGAGGTGAGGTTGAGTAGCTCTACACGCAATGCCACCAGAACTCGGCAGAAAGTGGGGAACGGAGTGTTTTAACACTACCCTCTGTCTACCCTCTGTGTGCGGGATACAGCTTGAAGCTGATCCATATAGAAGAATAATAATAATAATTTCAATTGAAGTCTCCCCATCTATTTCAATTAATTTGTATTACTGTGATACTGATAAGATAAAAGATTTCGAGTGGTTGTCCTTTATTATCATATATAACATACTACAAGTGATTAATTCACCTTTTATAATTAAAATTAATTGGATATAGCTGTTATATCTAATCATTATATTGAAATAGTATTTATATTAACTATTGCCACTATTTTTATCGATTAAATTGTAGTACATAAATTGATTATTAGAATTGTGAATTGATGATATGTACCCATCGACCTGTATAAAACATTACGTTACTAGTGTAAAATCTTATATAAAAATAATATTTAAAGATAGTAAAGTTCAACGCTCTTTTGTAAAATGGATATTTTTTTTAGTTTCACTCTGTATCCTATGGGATACAGCATAGACGGAGAAGCATAAGCAAGAGCGAATAAGGTGGGAATATAAAAATAGTTTACATGTACATTTAATACCCTCAAGTGAGGATCAAACCTATGACCCATCGCTCTTACCGTATAATACTTCCCGTGAAACGGTGAACCGATAGTTACGCAATTTGGCACGAAGTGAGAACTTAACAATACAAATAAAAGAATAAAATCCAAAAAGTGAAAAACCCAAGCTTAGCACATAAACTTTTATACTCACTTGGCCGGTTTTTATTACTAAAACTATATTTACTGAATTTCGTATAATGTATTACTAAATAGCATTTTCACAAATATGTTACATTTTATGTCTTTAAATATAAAAAATAAAAACATTAAATTTTGATCAAACGAAACCTAAATTAATGATAAATAAAAAGATAATCTTTATTTAATATAAAGAATAATTCGATAAAAAAAATAAGGGAAGTGATAGCTCAAGTGAAAGTATTGATTGGTTTACCTACTTATTATTTCTTATCTGGCATTTTTGTATAAATATCGACTATTTGTGCTTAGTTATCACAGTTGAATAACTAAATTATAAACATCAAAACTTTTCTATTTCATTTCTGCTATCTTAGTAGCTCTGCTGTTGGTAGAGGCAGTCACGTGTGAAGAAAACATTGCTCGACCTGGTAAGTACCTTTTATGAAACAATTAAAAATAGAATTTTGTGTATGTATACAAAAGAATATGTCAAAACAACGCGTTGACTGACTGACTGATTTAATCTGAGACTCACGATGTAAATATAAAACTGATCCAAATTATCGAATTGGCGATACGAGGTTGCAATTAGTTTGAGATGGCTAAAAGCCGCTTGAAATCTGTTTTTTTTGTTACTATTATTAATTAAAATTTGTGTTACAGATATATTATTCATCCAAAACCCAGACAAGGCTCCAGTGATACTTAGCCCAGAAGAGGCTTTGATGGGACCTCCGCGCAACAACCTGGTGTGCACGGCCGCCATGTGCCGGGGGGTAGAAGGCGGTATGTGTATCTTCTACTCCCATGTGCCAGGGGGTAGAAGGCGGTATGTGTATCTTCTACTCCCCCTACTCTAGAGCAAGTCATTGAGGTTACCTAATAGAAACCACGGGGCATCCTGAAGGCGAGGGTGGCCCGCAATAGGCGGGCCTTCCACCGACGCATCGTATTGGCAGTGGCCGGTTTTTATTGCTAAAAATATTCATCCGAATGAGAATATCACGGAATTCATAACCTAAGTGCGAAGTTCATAAAATGACATATTTATTTTTTCAAATAAACTATTTACTGAATTTCGTATAGTGGTAATACACTAAATTGCATTCTCGCAAATATTTTCCATTTTGTTGGCTTTTTAGTAAAAAAAATAATAAAATTAAATTTTATGAAACAAAATTTAAATTAATAATAAATAAAAAAAATAAAAAATTGATAATAAGTTTAAATGATAGCTCAAGTGAATGTATTGATTGGTTTACCCACTTATAATTTCTTATGTCATTTTTGTATAAATATCGACTATTCGTGTTTAGTTATCACAGTTGAATACCTAAATTACAAACATCAAAATAGCATCAAAAATTTTCTATTTCATTTCTGCTATCATAGTAGCTCTGGTGTTGGTAGAGGCAGCCATGTGTGAAGAAAACATTGCTCGACCTGGTAAGTACCTTTTATGAAATAATTAAAAATAGAATTTTGTGTATATATACAGAAGAATATGTAAAAAATATTTATATATATATATATATATATATATATATATCTGAATATATATATATATATAATCTGAAACTCACGATGTAAATATGAAGCTGGTCCTAATTATCGAATTGGCGATACAAGGTTGCAATTAGTTTGAGATGGCTAAAAGCCGCTTCAAATCTGTTTTTCTTTTTGTTACTATTATTAAATAAAATGTGTGCTACAGATATATTATTCATCCAAAATCCAGACAATGCTCCAGTGATACTTAGCCTGGAAGAGGCATTTATGAGGCCTCCGCGCAACAAGCTGGTGTGTACGGCCGCCATGTGCCGCAACGTGTGCAACGCGCTCGGGTTCAGGTTCGGACGCTGCAAAGTCAACAGAATATGCGTCTGCTCTAACTTTTAATTAAATTTATTAATAATAGCGTACTTTTAAGATAATATTCTTTATGACACTAGATATTAAGGCAATTGTAATAAAAATATCTGTGAATTAATAAATTGTTTTTACTTATTCGCAATGTTATACTTATTTATTATCTGTTTATACTTATTTTTGTAATGTCTCAACAATTTAAATTGATATTTTTCAACAAATCGAATTTTTAACTATGCGTTGTTGGCATTTTTACACGAGTACTTTTTATAATAGAACTATTCATATTCTGTTAGGAAGTCAAGAGTTCCCAAGTCTGAGCACAATTAAAAAAATATTATTTTTTTGTATGAAGAACTTAAATTGACATTTTTGAACATTTCATATATTCAACTATGCTCTGGTAATTTGTTTCGGAGTTCTGGTCTTTTTTCACGCTAAATATCATAAGACCTATTTATATTCTGTTGAAAAATGAAAAGTTAATGCTTCTGAGCACTATACTATTTTTTTTTTAATTATTGTTATGTTTCAATAATGTAAATTGATATTTTTCAGCAAAACGAACTTTCAATTATGCTCTGCTGATATTTTTACAAGAGTTTTGGTTTTGTAATAGGCTGTATTGAATTTGAATCGAAGAGTTCCCGCGTCTGAGTATATTTTTTCCTATTCAAAATTACTTTACGATTTGAATAATTTACGAAGTGAACGTTCTTTTTTCTGTTTTTCTACGTGAAATCAATAGGACAACATCTAGGGGAAGAGCTTTGACAGGTGAACAAGCAGCCAGTTCCCCGCCAGCGTTGTCAGAAGATTAACAAGCCACACACAGTAGAGACAGAGCCGGCAGTGAGCCAATTCTTGAGATCAGTGAAAAGTAATATTCCTTTAATTTGTACAGATGTATACGAAGATAAACATTGGTGTTAGGATGAAAAAACTCATCTTCAATATCAAGAATGGGCATGTATCGAAGTCAGCTGTATGTGAGCAAACTGCTCATAAACCCAGCCATTACACAAGCTTGATAAACCCCAAATCCTCGCTAAGGAAAACAGATATATTCCTAAAGTGATCTGCAAGGCTATTGGAATACAAAAACATCCTAATTTCAATAGAGAGGGCAGTTAGAAACTTTCCACCACCTGGAATCCACTCATAAAATCTTTGAAGTCTGCCAGAGTACAAGATACAGTCAGTTCATTCTCCAAGAATCCAGGGCAGGATGCGGGGCAATTTTTTTAACATGCTTTATCCTACTGTGTAAAATTATCTCTTTTTTACCGTACAACCTCCTTCGAGTCTTCTCCATACAACGTTACATTGGTGATTATTGCTCAACTGGCATGCTCTAAGCACCATAAATTAAGAACTGAAGTGAAGTGAAGTGATATGTGCTCAAATAGCACGCTCGGAACGCCATAATCAAAGGACCATACCATACCATAAGCGTCACCACTACAACAAAGTGTTCGAAACTTCGAGTTTCGAAAAATGTTTAATAATAAATAAACACGATTAATCCGGTTAAATAATTTCATTTAAACTGTATAATAATCGTGAAGATCAAAGATTTTACTATAAAAGAGAGAAACGTACATCATTCAGAAAGAATCTCCGTCAAAGATTCTCCGTTCTTCAATTTCCACTCAACTTCGAAACGTTGGGTCGTGAGAGGCAATACTTAAGTATTTGTTTTAACTATAACATTATTGAATTAAAACTTAAGAGAAATAAAAACAAAACATATGATGCGTAAAAACCACAGGAAGTTCTTAATTAGACGCTTAAAAATAATAATACTGTTTACACAATATGTATACATACATACATCAGTTTACTTTTTTGCAGATAATCACTGAACGTCTGGCTTACAATATTAGAGTTATCTTGTTACGCGCTGTATCCCGCACTTGCAGAGTAGGCTAAGGGAACCTGGGAACCTAGTGGTATAAGACACTCCGTGCCCATTAAGACATTTCCGTTTCCCACTTGCCGACGAATTCTGGAAGCATTGCGTGTTGAGTGGCGGAACTAAGCCCCCGCACTTTGCCTCGTTGCCAGAGCGAGGAAATGAAAGATGCTATCCGTATTTTAAATAATATACTTCTAAAGATTGAGAAAAAAACTAAAAATATCCAGATTTTTCTACACCCAAAGAAGGACTTGGTGCAGCATGTACAACGGCTAGAACTGTCATCATTGTGAAAAGTACAACAATTTTACAAGCCATTTTACTAGTTTAGCCTTGATGAGGTTGCGATTATATTTTTTTTTATGATAAAAATGCTCCAAAAAACTGGTAGTTCCCCGTTACATTGCATAGTTGTTTATTATCAAAGTAAACAAATTTGCAACGATAACGATAAATCGATAAGCAACTTCCAAAATGCGATGTGATGTGTTATGATTCGAAGTCTTTATTGTTTTTATGCGTTCGAAGGAAGAAAGCAAATAATATACTGTCGTATACAGGGGGGGAAGAGGCGGAAACAGCATATAGGGTAAAATATTTCAAACCCATACCTAAAGAAAATAATCAAGATAACTGAACAGTTTAGACGTACTTGAATTTTGCCGCCAATACCTACGAGTCAATTTCGGAATGAGGCGTATGCGGCGGTTTCCCTTTGATAGGTTTATGTGTGCGCGCGTCGTTCTTGACAAATGGCGTTTTATTTTAAAATTTTATTATTTATTTTTTCTCAATATGAATCTTGCTCAATATGAATCTTTCTTTTAGGTTTCCATGGCAGAAACTGGGAAAACTTTACATATAAGTAGTCATATACATATTTTCTCTACGTATTAGGACTATGAAATAGCGGTTTCAATATGTGGTCATTGTGTCACAGCGACTGAACACAATGTGGGTTCGATTCCTACATTCTCCTATGTAGGAATCGATTCTATAAAAAAAATATTATCATCTCGCCATTCGGTTTCGATGGCTTTGAATTAGTGAAGTTATCATGTTATAAACATTTTTTTCCGATTTTCTTAGATACTGTCAACCACTAATGGCTCGAAATGGATAGAAAGTTAAAATAAAGTAATCTTTAATGAAAACTAAACTCTGCGAATACAATGCAAATTGTGCAAGTACAACTTTGAATACCGTCACTTAAAATTTCTATAAATACGTTTTTTAAATTTCTATAAATAATAAAAAAAAAATACTAAAGCTTTTATTTCAATAATCTTTTTTTAGAAAATCTTATTTCTAAATGTTTTATTATGATGTGTACTTTTGTACTGCTATTTGTATAAACAACAACATTAATTATTGTTCATTGTCATCAGTATTGAAGTTGTAATTTCACGTTTATTTTATCCAGTTCAATTCAGTTTTGTGTTTATATTGAAAAATTTAAAAAACAAACATTTTAATTCCTTTAATTTTAATAATAGATAAGATAAAATATTTCGAGTAGCTATAATTTATTATAATGTATGATATACAACAAGTGATCAGTTGACCTGTTCATATTAAAGTCACTTGGATATAGCTTGGTATATCTAATCATTATATGGATATAATAATATTATATCACCAATATATAATACTGATGTAGAGAATATGAAAATAATTATATACGCATTCGTGCCACAGTTGCGACAGTGCAGCTCAAAATTATTTTTTAATCTTCCCTCCGTATCGTGCTATATGTGGGATACGTAGCCAGGTAAGAAAGAAAATCTTGTACCAAGACATGAGACTCCAAAGCGGCAAAAAGCAAAATGAGATATTTTTAGGGTTCCGTACCTCAAAAGGTAAAAACCTAACTCTTATAGGATCACTTTGTTGTCTGTCTGTCAATATCATTTATCTCGAGATTTCATAGGTGTCAAGCTGAGATTAATATCAAATATTTAGATGTACTATATACTTTCAATTATAAAAGAAATCAAGCTTCTAAATTAACACAATCAAAAAATGCGAACGTATAGAATTTGCTGCATTTTGTATGAAAATAGCTACGTAAACAAAACCTATAATGTACATCTCACACACACATACAGTTACGGAAATTAGCACGATGTGAGAACTTATAAAATAAATGAACGAAAATATCCAAAAAGTAAAGTAAAAAAAGTAAAAATCTATAGGTATTTCTTAGAAAAAATTATTACAAAATTTCATTTGTATTTCATTTCACGCAAAATGAGTGCATGTGCCATTAAACTTTAATTTCAGTTGTTTAACAATGTTTATGAGCCTACGGTCCTGAAATTGGTGCGGTAGCCTCGGCTTGCGAGTCCGACTTGTAATTAACCGGTGTTTTTAAATTTCACGATGTATACCGTACATTGCAGGTAACCTGAGAAACTATTGTTACGACACTCTGTACTCATTCAGACACTTTTCTTCTTCTAACCTCACCTTTTGCTCTTCACTTTCCCCCAAATTCTCAAGGCATTGTGTATTGAGTCGCAGAACTTTACGCCGCGCTTTGCTTTTTTGCCAGAGCTAGGAAATGAAATAGTCCCCCCGAGTGGGAATCGAACCCAAAACAAATTTGCGTTAAAATAACGTTTTTATAGTCTACAGCGTCTGACTATTACGCCACGATCGTCTTATAGAATAAATTTATATTATTATATAGTACTACTCTTAAGAGCATTCAAAGTCACGGAGGCAATGCCGAATTTGAAAAATTATATTTTTTTAAAGAAAATTCATATACGGCCGTCTTATGAGATATAACGAATTTTCCTTTTTTTTACACGAAATAAACTTGAGTAAACATGCCATAGCCCAAGGCCGTGTCTACTGTCTAGTACATATATACATAGCTTCACGCTGTATTCCTAGCGAGGTAGGCGAAGAGAACAGAGCGCCAAACGCTACTGTCTTTACATCCCTCTTTCGCCTCGTCCACTGTCATCAAGCTCCCGAGGAATCCTCATGCTTTTTACATGACCGTCCAGCAGTAGCTTTTATACTGTGTTCGAAAACACAGGTAGACGGAGGTCTCCCCCTCCTCTCCTCACCTCTCTTATCGCTCAATTTTCCATTATAAATCTTTTTTATCATTCTTTCGTCACTCATTCGTTCGACGTGCCAGAACCAGCTGAGCACGTTCTTCTTCATTTTCACCGTGATATCCTCGCTACTACCTGCCATTCTGTATATCTCTTCATTGCAGATTCGATCAGCTAAGCTCACTCTGCATATCCTACGAAGAGATCGCATCTCATATAACACCACGTAACTAACAAGTCTTCTGTAACACCACGTTTCCCTGCCGTATAATAGCGTCGGTACCAACACTGCGTTGTATACGGCCAAACGTGCTGCTGTGCTAACGTTTTGTCGTCTCATCAATGTAGTTAAAGCACCATTACCCGGCAGCAATTCGCCTTTCGGCATCCATTTCGTATCTTCCAACTCTACTGAACATAATTCCCAAATATACCACTTCATTCCCTTGTTCTAATGTTTTTTTGTCCATTTACACTGATCTAGCATTCTGAAAATATTAGAAAATTAAATTTAATATATATTATATATTATTATAGGCACAAAGTGTGACTGTAAAACCGACTGGTTGTGGGTTCGATCCCTCGAGGGACTCGAGGAGATGAAATATTTACTTAAATTTATATTTCCATTTCTTCGCTCTAGCGCCGATGCAAAGACGTTGAGTTCTGCCACTCAACACGAAATGCCTCCAGAAATCGGCGGAAAGTGAGGATCGGAGTGTTTTAACACTAGGTTCCGTCTGCCCACCCTGTTGTGTGCGGGATACAGTGTGAAGCTGATTTTTTTCATTTTAAATATATTATATAATCATGATTTCAAATGGTATAATGATAAAATATTTATAGTATTCAAATATAGTTATTGAATAATTGAATAATCTGCTAAGCAAATAAACATCGCTTCAATCAATTAAGCTAATAATAAATTGTTTATTTATAAGGAAGTATAATAATGAAAAAATAATAAATAAATTTTGTTGTATATTTTTCTAGAGATGTCTAAAAAGAAAATATTTGAGAAATATTACACATAACATTATGTTACACAAATATTAAGTCCAGTCATATATTCTGCCAAAAAATATTTATAAACGAAAATATATTATCTCTATATATAATAAAAGGATAGAAAAGTCAATTCTGTATATGAAAGATATAAAAAAAAAAAATTAGGTCGTTAATATGTCGAAAAAATGTAAATTACTTAAAATACCGATAACTACTGTATGAAATTAAACGAATTTTGGCATGGTAATAGTTCAACGCCTAATGCAACTTATACGATAGTTTGTATCATGGAGTATAAGGAAATTTCAGTAGAAAAATAACATAATTATATTTTTTAATAAAAAAAAACAATTTCAACCAGATTTTATACTCTGAACTTAACTAAACTTTTACCAAACTACTTTTTATGTGTATCCTTTCTAATAAAATAAAAATCATTAAAATCGGTTGAGTTGATATTGAGTTACTCGTCCATTTGTCGCGCACATACTTAATGTAAATTTGAGACTCATATGATTTTCTCATAGATATCATTGTCGGAAATTAACTAAATTAAAATAGGACTACACGTGACGCACTAGCTTCCAAATATAAAAAGAATCATCAAAATCGATTCTCTCAGTCAAAAGTTCTGAGGTAACAAGGATAAAAAATACAGTCGAATTGATGAGCTCCTCCTTTTAGAAGTCGGTTAATAGAAATCTGACATAATTAAATTACGATTATTTTATTTGACCACAATTTAAAAGAAGAAAGTAAATTGAGACCATTCGTCACACAGGGGCACAAAGTATAAATGTAAACTGGTTGTGAGTTCGATTCCCACTTGAGTAAATGAAATATTTATTTAAATTTATATTTCCATTTTATCGCTCTGATTTCGAGGCAAAGTGCGGCGTTGAGTTTTGCTACTCAGCAGGCAATGCCTACAGAATTCCGTGGAATGTAGAGAACAGAGTGTCTTAACACTAAGTTCCCTCTGCCTACCCAGCTGTGTGCGGGATAAAACGTGAAAAAAGAAGTACATTTAATCGTTGTTTAGTCTACCATAATTTTTATTTTAAACGTCAACGTTGGTGACATTAACAAAAATAATAAAGTAGGTATATTTTTCGGGACTAGCTCAAATGGCGATGTCTACAGTAAAAAGAATATGTATTTGGAAATATGTAAATTCTGATTGAGTGAGTTCATAGTTTATAAAAGTTTATATTGTATTTAGATGACGCGGTGATGTCAATACATTTTAATCATTGACAAGTACGTTACATTCATTTACAGTAGATATATTTCTCATCATGTTAAGGAAGTACCAAATATATTTAATGAATTAAACTTAATGTTATATTCAAAACAAATGAATTGTATGTAAATTTATTAATACGTTTCAAGTATGAAAAAAAGAAAAAATGCAATATAATTGAGTTTCTTCTTTTCTTTCCAATGATTTATATTTCTATTATTTATATCGATATATCAGGGCCGTAAAGGCGGGAACAGAGCTGCCATCTTAGTACAGAGTAACCTCTAAAAAATGTATATACGTATTATATTGTAGTTAAAGAATATAAAAAATGTGTGATTCCTTTATAGAATATATTATTCTAAATTGTATCATAAAAAACATAAACAGTGCATATAAAGGTATCGTCGAAGTTGATACTAATGATGGCATTATAGTGTAATTTTAAACATTTTGGATGTTTTCGCGCCATTATGATGAAAAACATAGACTATTTTTTAATTTGAAAAAATAATTTATTAACTACAAGAATGTTGGTGGTTTTTCAAAAGGTTTTAGGAATTTAAAAAATGCTTAAAATATGCTTTCTTCGCTTGTGTGTTGTAATAGTGTTGTAATAACTATTGCTTCTATTCACAAAAAAAGCACTATAAATATTAAATATGCTCATTTACACATAGTGTTTTTGTGAGCATCACTTAAAATGAAACCACAGTTTTAACTATTCTATAAAAGCCTAATACAATAATAAAAAACTCAAAAATGAAAAAGTTTATTTTTTCAAATAAAATAAATAATAAAATTATCGTTGTAAGATAAAATACAACTTGTAAAGAACGAAGCACGCAGACATAAACCTATTAAAGGGAAACCGCCGCAACATTTGGAAATCGAGTTGTCGGTATTGGCTGCAAAGTTCAAATTCCTAAAGGTTTTAGTAGTTTTTTAGTAGGTTTATTTTTGTAGAAGTATGTGTTTACGTTATTGGTATCTTTGCGTCACTGCGTCACACAAAATACAGGTATGGATAAACATCGTGAAATGAAAAAAAATCCTACGTCTAAACTGTTGAGTTTTCTTGATTAAATTCTTTAGGTATGGGTTTAAACTATTTTACCCTATATGCTGTTCCCGTTAAAGCAGCACTAACGCTTCCACCTTGTATAAATATTAAAGGCCGTCGCGGCACAGGGGCACACAGTTGTGACTGTAACCCGACTGTTGTGGGTTCGATCCCCACTTGGAGGATTGAATTATAATTTAATAATATTTTTATTTCGCACATCAGTCACACATTATACGCAATATCTTAACACTAAGTTCCCTCTGCCTATCCTGCTAAAGGCGGAATAAAGCGTGGATCTGGTTTTAACTTTGTGTGAACCGATTAAAATAAAACTAATACTGAATATTTAAGAAAAGTTTGCCAAAGTACAAAAAAAAGCATTTAAATCGGTTAAGCCGTTTCTGAGATTATCGTGAACAAACGCACAGATAAATAGACAAACTGACCATGTTCTATTACATTGTTGAATGTAATATCTTCCATGTACAGACACCGATGAGTTAGGATTCAAATTCAAATTCAAATTCAAATAATTTTATTCAAAATAAGAAGTTACATGCTTCATTTTTTGAACGTCAAATAATTTACCACCAGTTCACTAAAATTAATGCCTCAGACCTGAGAAGAACC
>DWLH01001536.1:0-12663 GCA_018249795.1 Heliconius telesiphe telesiphe | reverse complement strand
TATGCGAAGTCAGTGTACCGTCACGTTCGGCCCACTTCGCCGTCCTTGCGACGCGGAAACACGTGTCTGACATTCTGAAATGTAATCATGCTTTCTATATAATATCTATTATTGCATTTACATATATTTTTATGAGAAATAGTGAAGAATCACTATGTTTTTTGTGTCTCTATTGAAACGTTTCTCTGATTTTCACTGTGAAATAGAGACGAGCGGGTAATGGTTGGGCCGAATGGATCCCTTTTAAATAATATAGATTTACTTTTATAACAGCAAAAAGTGTTGTATTTTGTAAATACTTTGCTTCGCTCCCTTGCTGAGCGAGTTTAATGTAATTCTTTCTGATCGTTTGGTTTTTTTTGGTTGACTATTTTTTATTAAAATTACAAGTATTAGTAGGGTAAACTACCCTTGAGAGTTTGAAATAGTTCGTAATGAGTCCGCACCGCTCGCGGTGAAAACGTTCCTTTCATGTATCTTTTCATATTATAGTTAATTACCGGTATTATTTGCTCGTATACATTGCTCTGCATAGATTTTGTTTATGTTATTCATATAAGACTATTATCAATACTATATCACTAAGTAAACGCATCAGGTAATGCCGGGCTCCGGCGCTCAACCCTTCTTAAAGGCCGGCAACGCACCTGTAGCTCCTCTGGTGTCGCACGGGGTCGTGGGCGGCGGTAGTCATTTACCATCGGGTGACTCGAACGCTCGTTTGCCTTGTCTTTTTCATAAAAAAAAATTAAAAAACTCCATCAATATCGGACCATTCGTTTATCATCTCACAGACAGATACACAAAGAGACTTAAATCTTAGAACTTTTTGTATCGCGACTTCAATTCAATTTCTCTGCCTACCCTGCTGTGTGCAGGATACAGCGTACAGCTGATTTTTCAAATTTTTACTTTTCTCAAAATAGTTATCTATAGAATTGTATTGTAGAATAGAATACTACAAAAAAATTTTTTATATTGGTCAAAACTATTAAAATACTTGTTTTTTATAATTGTAATCTTGGAATTTCCATTTCTGTATTAGATGCTTTAAATATAAGAATTAACTTATTTTTAAACATTTTTAATGTGTTATTCCACACTTAGATAAGAAAAATACTTATTTAGAAAACGTATAAAAATTTGAACGTAGCGGGACTCGAACCCGCACCTCCTGGAAACCGACTAGGCGCTCTCACCTCTAAGCTATACGTTCTCGTCAAGCTACGTCGAAATTTTTATACGCTTGTTACAACTTATTTATGATGTTACCATCTCTGTAGGGAGATTTTTACAAATTTCCGCTTCCCAAAGATAATTACTAAGAATTGTCGTTTGGCAAGAGATAATGCTATTTTTTTAATATTTTTAAAAATTTTAAAGTGTTATTCTACATAAGTGTAGTTTTATTAGTTAGTATTTATTAGTTAGTTAGTATTTTTTTACGAAAAAAAAAATTTTTTTTTAATTATACGTTTTCTAAGTAAGAATTTACTTATGTTATTACCACACCGTCAAGAGAAATGAGTTTTCAAATTTAGTTTTTTTTCTTGAAAATAACTTGTAAGACCAGTCGTGGCGCGTACAAGCGTGTGAACCTAAATCCAGTAGGTTGTTTGTTCGATTTCCACTCGAGAAAATTAAACATAATATTTTATATTTTTATTTCTTCCCTCTGGTGTTGAATCAAAGCGCAGCGTTGAATCTTTTTTAAGGAAAAAGACTTGGCAAACGAGCGCACGTATCACCTGATGGTAAGTGCTCACCGCCGCTCACGACCCCATGCAACACCAGAGGAGCTACAGGTGCGTTGCCGGCCTTTAAGGTGATAGATGCACTTTTTGAAGGTAACACTGCCGCATACCACAGTGATATGGCACGTGGAAGGAAGTTCCGAAACCGCACAGTAGTAGAGTTTCGTCATTTAACTCTACATTGTCCAGAATTCTCAACACTATACTCCCAGGTTCCCTGTACCTACCCTGCTATGTTTGGGATACAATGTGAAGCTAACAAAGTAGCACTCAAACCAAAATAATATTTCCAATAAAGATAAAGATATACATACATGTATATTCTTCACAAGAATTTTCAAGTACATATGTTCGTGTCAGATTGTATCGCGTCACATAACCTAATATAATTTATGATGAAACGAGTAACGAACTGTGCCAGGATATACATCAATGTCTACGGCTGTATGATGAATGAAAGTTGTATTTGCGATTTAATGGGTAGTGGGTTCAATTTGTATATATAGGTATATAACTTCGTTAGGTGTATTATTTAGTAGCTGGTAATGATTTGCCACCCAATATATAAATCATATATTTAAAACGCTGGCATTCTCACTCAGAATCGTTAATTATCATTTAACTGCGTGCCTATATTTCTTTGTCGTATTATTTTGATCTTTCTGGTACTGAGGAAGGCGGCGTTGAGTTCCGCCATTAAACCTAATTGTGAATTGAATAACTAATTCGGTTGCTTCGGATTTGAGTTGATTAAAATAATTTAAAAAATCAGCTTCACGCTGTATCCCGCATACAGCAGGATCTCTTCAATCTATAGCGTTTACAGTATCACGCTTGTGCCCCTGCACCACGACTGCCCTCACCACTGGAATATACCTACCTCTTTCGGAAAATAATAAGAGAAGTATATCACTCGAGGAGATGAAATATTTACTTAAATGTATATTTCCATTTTTTCGCTCTGGTGTCGAGGCTAAACGCGGCGTTGAGTTCTGCCACTCAACACGCAATGCCTCCAGAATTCGGCAGAAAGTGGGGAACGGAGTGTCTTAAAACTAGGTTCCCTCTGCCTACCCTGCTGTGTGTGGGATACAGCGTGAAGCTGATTTAAGTATATTATATTGGATATCGTATCCAGCTTAACTGTTATAAAAGGTAAACTCTTATTTTTACCATTTGGGCAAGTAAATTAAATAGATAAATAAATGATCTTGACAGACTGACTAACTGACAATAAAGTGTTCCTATAAGGCAGGGGTTCCCAACCTTTTCTTGATCAAGGACCACTTTTATATCATTCTTGGTAGCAGGAACCACTATGCATGTAGGTATAATAAAAATTTGCTGTAATAATTAAACAGAAACTTCGCCTCACCATCCCCTGTCATAAAATTAAAATCGTTCGCGGACCATATTTAGGCTTCTGCGGACCACTGGTGGTCCGCGGACCACTAGTTGGGAACCACTGCTATAAGGGTTCCGTTTTTTACTTTTGAGATAAGGAACCCTAAAAACAACGAATCACAAACATAATATTAGCTTAGACTAAAAGAAATAACCAATTTCTTTTTTATTATTATCACACGTGAGACTACTATGCAGGTATTCGCTATTTTGTCGTATATGGAGCTGGAATCTTTATCGGTTACTGTATCTACTTTATGTTATCTTCAATTTATTATAATAATATCATTTTAAGTTATGATTTATTATCTATATGAATTTTATATTATTGTTTTATAGATGCCGACGTAGTACAGGGACAATCGCGTTATTATAAGCGCTCGCTCCGGTACCAAGGCACAGAGCAGCGTTAAGTTCCGCCACTCAACAAGCAATGTCTCAAATTCGGGCGAAAAGTGGAGAACAGAGGGTCATACATATAACACTATAATTTCTGATGATCCTCGGAGGAAGAGGTTGATGTCAATGGACGAAGCAAACGGATCGTAGCGCTTCACTCTCAGTTCTCTCTGTCTCTCCTTACAAAAAAGCTTTGAAAAGTCTATTTTTTAATTAATCTCTATATATAATAAGACAGTAAAAATATTTTGTCTGTACATTTAGTCATTTTGACGGAAATCGATAGAGGGACACTTAAAAAGAATAATAGAAAGCAAAAATTTTTTTTTTTAAATTTCTTGTCTGTCTGTCGATAGGTATGGTCACATTTTTCTCTGAAAGTACTGAACCGATATACTTGAAAGTTTCACCAATTGCTTTGTTTTAACTCAACTTAACAATTAAAGTTTGTTTCATCAAAATCGGTTCATTAAAAAAAGTTATCGTCATTTGAATGAACTCAAGACATTAGTTAGCTTGCGAGTGTTATATAGCAATCGCGCTGGTAAGATTCCTGGTTAAAGAATGACATTCGAAACGACTTGATTATATGACTGTTGATAGAAAAATATATTTTTGAAGCACTATTATACAATATTTTGTACAATAAAGTAAACAAAATTGAATTGTTAGTGGAATCTCCACTTCACACCTTCATAAATCGTAACAGTTAAGTTTAAGTCGTAATTAATTCAACACAGAGATAAAGAACGATTACGAACGACGAAGTAAATATAAAGATTTTTTGGTTCGTTCGTTCGTTTGAAATAAATCTATATAAAAATGCCTAAACACATCCTTTCTACGTGTACACTGTAATAACTGCATATTTACAAATTGTACATTTAGTTAATAATATATGTAACTAATTTAAAAACTGTACAGGAGTTAATATGCAATTATTACAGTTATTTTACAAAGAATATTATGAATCATTACCCAAATCAATAATTTAACATTTAAGGCTGACATCTGCTGATTGACATCAGCACATTTAACAGAATTTTAAAAACATAACATAGGTAAAAAGAACGTAATGTTACAAAAGTATATACGTGTAATAAATAATTAGCTTTATAAATATCAAATATCTTGATTGGTCGTATTTTTTAGTTCGAAACAATCAAAAATTCTTATAGAAGTTACGATAATGTCGTAATATAATAATATTAGAATATTTCAGATTAAAGTAATAAAAAATCATATTAGAAGTCATTTTAGTTGTCAATCAATTCTGCTTATTAAATCAATAATCATGTAGTTTAAGCGGGTGGAGACGCGGGCGAGCCGCTAGTATAATAAGAAAAAAAATATAAATTTCATATAATACGAGATTTATTGTTAAAAATCTCAGGTATCATGTAGGTCTTTAAGCTACGTAAACAATTTATGGTAGGTATGTTGTAACGGTAATGTTAGGAATTTAGTTGCCATGGCACCTCGATTGACTTGAACTTATTACCCAATTAATATGGACGTTTGGCTCTTGCCCTTGAACTTCTCCAATTAGTTTTTATGTTAAAAGATAATATCTCTAGTTTAAACAAAAGGTTTTTTAAAGAAAATTTTCATTTTATTCACTTTAAATTTAAAAATTAATAAAAAAAACATGTTTATTTCAAAGCTGATGATTTTGTTGTTGTTGTCCCATAAACATTATATTTATTTTATCTATTTTCGACATGTATAAATGAGGTTTAGTATTTATTTTAAAATTTAAAAAAAACGAACAAAGCTTGTTTTGGATTTCACCACTTATATTTTTTAAAATATTTTAAAAAAATATATAGAAATTACGACATACACAGGATGGAAGTGTCAGCACCACTTTAAATGAAACCATAGTTTTAACTACTCCATTAAAGCCTAATAAAAAACAAAAAAATCCCAAAAATTAAAAAGTGATTTTTTCAAACAAAATAAATAATAAAATTTTCGTTTTAAAATAAAACGCCATTTGTCAAGAACGACGCACGCACACATAAACCTATCAAAGGGAAACCGCCGCATACGCCTCATTCTGAAATCGAGTCGTAGGTATTGGCGGCAAAGTTCAAAGTTGTTTAACCTTTAGTAGTATTTTTGTAGTAGTATGTGTTTACGTTATTGGTATCTATGCGTAACTACGTCATACGAAATACAGGTATGGATAAACATCGTGAAATGAAAAAAAAAATCCTACGTCTAAACTGTTGAGTTATCTTGATTAATTTCTTTAGGTATGGGTTTGAAATATTTTACCCTATATGCTGTTTCCGTAAAAGGAGCGCTGCCTCTTCCACCCTGTATAGTGTTTAAATATATTTATAATTATTAACACATTTTAATGAAAAAGAATAATTTTATTTTATTTTTTACATAATTTAAATAAAGATTAAGAAGTAAATAACTATTAAATAAATAATTATCGACTTAAAGATTATACATAAAAAATAGATTATTTTTTTAGCGTCACTTATTATCTCGCATATAGTAGGGTAGGCAGAGGGAGCTTAGTGTTAAGACACTCCACTTTTAACCGAGATTTCGAGGTATTGTGTGTTGCGTGGTGGAAATATTATATTTCAGTCAAGGATTTTTTATCTATTTTAGATAAGGATTCCTTTAATTTCTGATCTTTTGTTTACTAAGATATCTTACTGCACATTTTAATTAAAATACTTAACTAAAGGTGAAGCTGATATTATTTTTAAACATGGTTTATTTCCACCATAATTTTTTATTTATTATTTTAGTGCCACCTGTATCCCGCCCACAGCAGGGTAGACAGATTAAATCTAGTGTTAAGACACTCCGTTCCTCATTTTTCGTCGAATTTTTTGAGGCATTACATATTGAGTAGCGCAGGGGTTCCCAACCTTTTCTTGATCAAGGACCACTTTTCATTCTTGGTAGCAGGGACCACTATGCATATAGGTATAATAAAAATGAACTGTGATAATTAAACAGAAACTTCGCCTCACTATCCCAAGTCATAAAATTAAAATCGTTCGCGGACCATATTTAATGTTCTGTGGACCACTGGTTAGGAACCACTGGAGTAGCGGAACTCAACGCCGCGCTTTGCGTCGATACTAGAGCGAAGAAAATTGAAATATAAAATATTTCATTTCTTCGAATGGGAATCGAGCCCACAACCTGTTGCGTAGTGACTTTATAGTCACACTTTGTGCCCCTGCGCCACGATTGGCCTCATTTCACAACTTCTTTTCTTTTTAGAATTCTTAAGTTGTAATTCTTAGAAGCTGTACATTGTAAATTCAATAATCAATTTATTTTACGTCACGTTATCTATTAGTTATGAGAATAACAAAAACTTGAAATCCGGTTCAATTAAATCTTAACCATACCTTAAATAACATATTTACAAGCCTGACTTGCAGTATTATCAAAATAAGTTAAGAAAATATACAAAAAATTGAGACATATCACTCGGTTTTTTAAAAAACATTTTTAGGGTTCCGTACCGCAAAAGGTAAAAACGGAACCCTTATAAGATCGCTTTGTTGTTCGTTTGTCCGTCCGTTCGTGTCCGTCAACAATCCTAAAATTGGTACGGAAACCTCATTGTGCGAATCCGACTCGCACTTGGCAGGTCTTTTAACTTCACGTATATTGTAGATTCTAATGTTGGCATACTTTATTCTCTACTTTTTAGCCCATTTCGAGAATTCGTGTTTTAAATGACAGGTGAAAGAATATATAGGTCATTTAAAAATAATAAATACCCCAAGTGGAGATTAAACCTATGACTGTCGCGTTCATAGTCAGACACTGCCACTGTGCCACAACGGGAACATCCTTTTTTAAAAAAAAAAAGACAGCTTTATGCTCGCCCTGCATATGGCAGGGCAGTGATTTAGTGTTAAGACACTCCGTTCACCACTTTCCACAGAATTTTGTCGAGGCATTGCGTGTTTAGTAGCGGAACTCAAATCCGGGCTTTTACCATGGTGTCAGTGCGACAAAACGAAAATATTAATAAATATTAATTTATTTCATTGAGTGGGAACCGAACCCGCAACGATTGCATTACAGTCACACTCTTGTCCCTTATTAGGTATTTGTATCCGTGATAAGCAATAAGAAATACCTACTTTTTCGCTAATCTTTGACCATTTATTTTTATATTGCTGCTTAAAAGTTATTTTTCAATATAAAATAATGTTTATTTCATATACTATAGATACAGTGATTGTAACGCGGAAGACTTGTGAAATTTGAACGACATAAAAAGTTATTGTTTAAATGGCAACACAGAAACATGCATTTATAACGCAAGAAATGGACGTGAACTGTGCTGTAATTTTTTATTTTTGTTTTATAATTTAGAATAATAACAATAAGCGATTATGAAGCAAGCATCATTTTTTTTTTCAACATATTTTAGAATTGGGGTCGTCGTGGCGCAGTGGCTTCAACGCTACTGTTGCGGGTTCAATTACCATTTAATGAGTGAATAATTTTTAATTTTGTCTACGCAGTGTTTTAACAATAGGTTCCTTCTGTCTACCCTCCTATGTGAAAGATACTGCATGAAATAGAAAAAAATGAAATAAAGGAGTTACAAGAATTTGTTTTGATATAGCTTTTTTTCATATATTTTTTTATTATTATATAGATTACTATACTTTGTACCCATTTAACTTTTACAATGGTCTTTTGGCATTGTTAGTTCAATTACAGCCTATGAAAGGTTTATTTTTATAAATTTTCACTTTCTATGGTTGGAGACGGAAAACGATTGAATGTTTGTGTTGAATTGTTAATAAGTATAACTTTTGGAAGGTTTAACCGTTACCTTTAATTTTAGATAAACGGTTAAACCTTTAATTTTAAATTATTTTCTTGCGAATTCTTGCGAGCGAATTTTTTTTTGTAACAAATAAAAGGTATAGGAAATTTAATAAATTAATAAGATAATAATTAAAAAGAAATATTGCACTTGATAATCTGTAAAGGTTAAGGTAATATTAAATATTTCAACATATTTTAATAAAAGATTCATTATGCATCATTCGCCTTTTAAATTTTCTTTCTTTTTAATATATTTTTTTCTTATATCTTATTTTTTTGAAGCGTATTTTTTTTACTTTTTTCACTATTATATGAATATTTATAAAATTTTCTGAAAATTCCATTGTGAAATTGATATTATATCGCTTGAAAAATGAAATTCTTCATGTGAATTTTTAAATATTAAGACGTCAACGTTCTTTTCAAGGCTTTAGATACAATATAGTTTTAAAATTTAAATAATATTCTGGTTTTTCAATGTATTATCACATTACACATATTTATAGATAAAGAGCAGTACAATGCGACGCGGTTACTGAATAGAACTGTCTAGTAGGTATTAGTTCAAATTGAGTTTAAAAATACATTATAGATTTTGAGGCCGCCGCAGCATAAGCGAGCAAATATAAACGCGACGGTTGTGAGTTCGATTCTCATTGGAAAAATGAATTATTATTTATGAATATTTTCATTTCTACGCTCTGGCACCAAGGCCAAAAGCCCGGCGTTGAGTTCTGCCTTGTTGAATGACGAAACTCAAAGCCATTTTTACTTTTGCTTTTTAACAACAGAGTGCACTATATTTATATTACATCTCTAAAATTAAAATAATATTGCTAAAGACACTGCAGTAAAAGCAAGTTGTTATATCAATTAGATTTTATGATTACATAGTAGACTTGCATACTCTATATTACATTTTAGAAAAATTATACCACCATTATGGCACCTTAGAAAAATTATAATCTAAGTGTTAAATTATATAAAATATATATAAACAAACAAATACAAATAATTATTTGTAGAAAGAACATTATATATTATTAAGGATAGTAATCTATTAAATATAAAAGTATATATTTATAATCGAGGTGTCGAGGCCAGTCGTGGCGCAGGGGCACAAAGTGTTACTGTAAAACCAACTGGTTGTGGGTTCGATCCCCAATAGAGGAGATGAAATATTTACTTAAATTTATATTTCCATTTCTTCGCTCTGGTGTCAAGGACAAGCGCGGCGTTGAGTTCTGCCACTCAACACGCAATGCCTCCAGAATACGACAGAAAGTGGGGAACGGAGTGTCTTAATACTAGGTTTTCTCTGCCTACCCTGCAGTGTGCGGGATACAGCGTGAAGCTGATAATGATAATAATATTTATAATAAACTATGGAGCTTCGCCTCCTGTTCGCTTCGCTCAACAACCAACTGCTTCCAATGATTAAAAATTTGAACTGTATTCAATTTACAACAAAAAATCC
Organism: Heliconius telesiphe telesiphe; assembly: GCA_018249795.1. Classification (NCBI taxonomy): domain Eukaryota; kingdom Metazoa; phylum Arthropoda; class Insecta; order Lepidoptera; family Nymphalidae; genus Heliconius; species Heliconius telesiphe. The sequence goes on along the minus strand of DWLH01001536.1, from coordinate 2,793 downwards.
GTTTGATTTGTTATACAAAAAATATTCTCGTCGTCTTACATTCCTTTAATGATAAATTGAATTATTTTAGTGGTTTGGAAGATGTTATAGAGACCCTTTTTCATCAATATGACCATATAATAAGTACGGGCGAAATATCTGCATTTTTAAAAAGTTACTCTCAAGCAATCAGCTCAAGGCACTGAATGAGTCATATAACTTACATATTTTACCCATATCTTCCCCCATCCACTTCTTTCCTAACTATAGACTTTCTGTGATTGATATTATCTCCGTCTCTAACCCTAATTTTGTTATTTCTCATGGCCAAATGATTGCACCATTCTCTTTTAAATTTTTCTTTGTTATATTACACCCTCCCAAGATTAGAAGCAAATTTCTCTTAAGCGTAATTTTAAGCACATCGATCTGGAACGCTTCAGGGCTGATTTGAAGAGCATCGACTGGTCTCACTTATGATATCACTAACTAATTAATATTTACGATATGGTAAACTCGTTAACTTCTGAACTGATTAATTTTTTTAATACTCATGCCCCAGTAAGACCTGTTCATATCAAGCATGTACCATTAATTGACGTATGGCTAAGCGCGATCGAGTGTGACCGTAAAATCGACTGGTTGTGGGTTCGATCCCCACTCGAGGAGATGAAATATTTACTTAAATTTTAATTTCCATTTCTTCGCTCTGGTGTCGAGACCTTTGTCTTCGCGGCGTTGAGTTTTGCCACTCAACACACAATGGCTCCAGAATTCGGCAGAAAGTGGGAAACGGAGTGTCACCACACTAGGTTCCCTCTGCCTACCCTACTGTGGGCGGGATACAGAGCTGAAAAAAAAAAACAATAAGTACAACACTTTTGACATACACATTGCTATGTCAACGCCTATTATTATAACCAACAAAGGTTAAATAAATTTTTAATTTCCTGTATTAGATATATTTTTTATTAGATATATTTATAAAGCGCGTTAATCTGACAGTTAATTTGACAGTATCTAAAGTATAACATATAACGATGTTCGGGTGTAAAGTATTTTTAAGGTATACACGTACAAATTTAAATAAAATAACGCGCCCGCACATCGTTATGTCGTACAATATATAAAAGTCTACCGCGATGACGAAGAATATTTTTATGTAAATGAAAGATTATTAAATTTAATAAATAAAAATGAAAATTATGCCTTCAAGTTCACTTTATTTATTTCGTTTTATATGTTCTTACGTTTCATAAAAATACTTTAGTGATGAAACTCTTAATTTTTCATTCTTATTATATACTTATAAGCAAGCATATGTCAATATCATAAAAAATATAATTTATATATTTTTTTATAAAAGTTAAACCAACGTCAAGTTTCTCCTGAGTTAACGTAGTAACATTCCTTATGACCCCAAATCTTTCGAAAGATTGCGTGTTGGGTGGAATTTTTTATACCACAGCTGAGAAATAAAAATAATTTAAATATAGTCAGTCCCTCGAGTGGGTATCGAACCCACAACTGATGTTCTTCGGTCTTTATAAAACTTAAACCTATAATTATATATTTCAACACATAGGAAAATAAATGTTTTACACTAGTTACATTAAGTAATGATAATGTAAATACCTTTGGAAGAAATAGCGATATAATCACGTTTCGCGATCACGAGGAGTATTGGGTAAGATGGACACGTGGGTGACAGCCAACCGATGCACTTCGCCCTACACGGGCGGGGCTTTGTGAATGCACCATTAAATGTTATAGCTGTTTTGTTTTAACACATCAAAACAATCATTTATAAATCATATTTATTGATAATTTTGTAATGTATGAATGTTAATTTTTATTTTGTTTTGAGGATTTTTTTTCGGATTCACGCTGTATCCAGCATGTAGTGTGGTAAGTAGAGGGAACGTAGTGTTAAGGCACTCTGTCGTATCGATTCCCACTTGGGTAATGAATTATTATTTATTAATATCTTTATTTCTTCCCTCTGGTAACAAGGCTTTTGCATGTTGAGTAGCGTCATTCAAATTAGGCAGAAAGTGGACAACGGAGTGTCTTAACAATAGGGTTCCTCTGCTTGGCGTACTATAAGCGTGAATATAATAAAAAAATATTTTGAAATAATATTTTTTAACTATTTACCTGGTAATTTTGTATTAAACATAGATCTTGTTGGTGCTTAGCAAACAGGAAAAATTCATAAGTTTTCCTTAACCAGTACAATTCGAACTTGTTACCGTCAGCAACAATAAGCGACGGCGTACACACTATTTTTCAATTAAACAAATTAAAAATCACCTTAATGTTGTATCTCGCACACAGCGTTGTAGGCAGAGGAAACCTATTGATAAGACACTCCGTTCTCCACTTTTCGCGGAGTTTTGGAGGCATTGCGTGTTTAGTGGCGGAACGACACCAGAGTGAAGAAATGAAAATGTAAATAAATATTTAATTTCCTCGGGATTGAACCCACAACCAGCCGATTTTACAATCCCCCTGCGCCACTACTAATCTCAAATTAAATTAAATAAAGAAAACTGTATAAGGCTATCCCAAGAAATATAACTTCTTTGTATTATATTCTTATATTTCTATTAAGTTATAGCAGGATAATACAAAAAAAAAAATTTTTCTTCTTAGAATATCTTTTTTTCTTCAATTAAATCAGCCTGTTCGTGTTGCTGTATATATACCTTCTCCAGGGTTCCCCAGAGCTCCCGGCCTTCCGCCTTCCGCATCTAGTCGAAGCCAACATCTTCTTCAGGTCGTCGGTCCTTTGAGCTGGAGGGAGTCGGTCCG
>DWLH01001535.1:0-12666 GCA_018249795.1 Heliconius telesiphe telesiphe | reverse complement strand
GTTATATAAATTTACTTCCCTATTGCGAAAGAATGAAAAGAAAAGTGTCATGCCTGAACATTAGGCATAAAATAGAGAATGGAGAAAGAAAGCGAGAAATATAATACTAACATATATTTCTCCTTAAACTGCTATGATCTCTCCTTGCACTTCTACATATTCTAGATATCGAGAAATTAGAGGCCAATATTACAATGCTATAAAACTTATAGAATTTATTGATTTTTTTTTTACAAAAACATTCAGTAATCTTTAATTTGCGTACGAAAAAAATGTTCCTCTGATGACCATCCTAGGTCGCGCGATAATAATAGTCTTATTTTTCTTACCTTTTTTTTGAGGCCAGTTGTGACTCAAGGGCACAAACGCTACTGTAAGCACTACAGATGGTGGGTTCGATTCCCACGATGCCGAGGAGAAGCGCGGCATGAGTTCCGCCACTCCACATTCATTGCCTCTAGAATTCCACAGAAAGCGGGGAACGGAAGTATGGGAACGGACTGTCTTAAAATTAAATTACCAGGTTCCAGGATACAGTGTAAGGCTAAAAAAATAGTATTAATTGCACATGTAAGCACATGATACTTAACTTGAAATTTAATGTAAGTAATAGTTTAACTTAGGTTTGAACGTACGATAAACGACGCATTATTAATTACTCCTCATTTAGTCTGGATAAGGTTGGTTTTATGTATATAGGTAGTGAATGGGACAGACTTCCGAGACACATTTAGCAGGACTGCCGGAACTTTATTGTTAGATCCATTGTTAGATTTATACATACTTCAGACTGAATTGACGCCGCCATGACTGACGGTGACTACAAATGTCTTAGTATACATACACCTGACGGTAGAGTGTTCAATTCTCACTGAAGGGAATTCTTGAATTTAAAAAAAAAATCGATTGCCACTACCAATAGACTTCTAAAACTAGCTTTTTTTTAAAATAAATTTAACTACCTCAACCTTTGATAAAGTGCTTGTAGCTCTTAAACTAATAGTCCGATTACCACCAGAATATATAATAGCATTGTCATCTGACTTACATGTCTATGTAAAATTTCAACTAAATTGGATATCCGGAAGTGGTTTGCATTACTTGAAAAAAAAAATAGGTAAAAAAAAGGTAAAAATAGGTAAAACATATGAATATGTCAAGTAAAATAAAAATTTGTGAAAAAATTCGGTTCATTAATTCAGAGCTATGGTGCCATTAACAGATACAGAAAGACCCCTCCTTTTGCTACGGGGGCTATATTTTTCTATTTAGTAAAGGCAAATGAAAAGGCCGGCGTGTCCCAGGGGCACGAGGGTGTGACTGTTACGCAACGGTTATGAGTTCGATACTCACTCGAGAGAATGAATTATTAAAATAAATAAATAAATCAGCTTCACGCTGTATTCCGCACACAGCAGAGTAGGCAGAGGGAACCTAGTGTTAACACTTCGTTCCCCACATTCTGCCGAGTTCTGGAGGCATTGCGTGTTGAGTGGCAGAATTCAACGCCGCTCTTTGCCTCGACACCAGCAGAGCGAAGAAATGGAAATATAAATTTAAGTAAATATTTCATCTTCTCGAGTGGGTGTTGAACCCACAACCAGTCGGTTTTACAGGTATACTTTGTGCCCCTGCGCCACGACTGGCCTCCATTAAATTATGAATTATTATTTATTAATATTTTCATTTCTCCGCTCTGGCACCAAACCAACTCAAAATGTAATTTCACAAAAAATTCGGCGGAAAGTAGGGAACGGAATGTCTTATCACCAAGTTCCCTCTGCATAAGAAATATAAAAAAAGGTTAAAATACTAAAACCCGACTACTGAAATATCGCGCTCTAAAAAGCATGAAAAGCCCTTTCATTTAACACTCCATACGGTAACATGAAAATTTTTTTTTTTACGTTATGATTATGTCACGTAGAGGACGTACATTCAATTTAATTTAATTTAACGACACATATCCTATAACCAGCGGACGATCTAAACGCTTCTAACAATACTTCATTTGTCAAGTTATAGTAACCGGTTTAAAGGTTATGAGTTAACAAATGAACAAACATTCATACATACATAATGGTTAAAATCATAACCCTCCTTTTCGCTTTGACATAGTCGGATAAAAATAGCAGTTCAGCAAACATAAAATTGCCGAAAAAACTAAAGCTTACCAACAGCTGTAACTATCATTTGCCAAGTATATAAATATATTTGGAAACATGAAAAACTATATTATTTATACGATAAATTTGTTGTCTTGTGTAACTCAACATAACTTTTAATATTAATATATTTTTTTAGCTTCACGCTGTCTGTGTTACGCTTTACGGACAGGAGTAACTGAGTTCCCAATTTTCCGTCCAATTTTCGAGACATTGCGCTTTGTACGGATCTCAATGCTACCGTAGAATTATTTTGTAGTATAATTATGTAAAATTGTAAACGCAATAATAGTAGGTTCAAATCTATATTTGATGAAATAGTCACTGAAAAGTATGATGATTCACTAAGTTCCCTTGGCTTATTCTGTAAGCTTGAATGCAATACTCCGCATGTAGCAGCGTCGGCAGAAGCAACATAGTGTCAAGGCACTTCTTTTTCCACTCTCTGCCCAATTTTCGAATATTGCGTGTGAATGGCAATACTCAACTCAGTCTTGTTACCAGAGCGAGAAAATAAAAACAATTTATTGCCGGGAGTGGGAATCGAACCCACTAAGTCTTATTTACCCTAATACACGATACGTAATAGGTCGGAGCATAAGTATTTTCATATTTAAATGTATTATTAGTAATCAAATCTCTTTGACTGTACTGAATGTAACGGGCTGGTTTTAATACCATTAAATGTGATATTCTGAAGATGCAATAAATAAAAATCAAAAAGTAGTTCTTGTTTTTCAATTGTTTTTCAAGCAAGCTAAATGGACGTATGTGAAACGAAGAAGTTCGGTACATTTTAAAGTTTTATTACAAAAAAGTAAAAATGTGACGAACACCGCGAATAAAACTTGTGCGGTTGGTGCTTGTTGCGCTATCAATAAGAGTAGCACAAATATGGTTCAAGCGTTTTGAGTCTGGAAATTTTAGTGTGAAAGATGAGGTTCGCTCTGGATGCCCTTTCACAGATATAAGCAGTGTCATCTTTGAGAAAGAGGAGCAAGATCGACATATTAGTAGCTACGACATTGCTGAAGAACTGGATGTTGATCATAAAACAGTTTTACGTCATTTACAAAAGTCTGGGTACAAGAAAAAACTTGACATTTGGGAAACCTAATGTAACATGTTTCCATTTGCGATTCTTTGTTGAAACGTAACAATTCCGAACTATTTCTTGAAGAGTTGATTACGGGTGATGAAAAATGGGTGACTTACGATAATAATGTGCGAAAAAGTTCATGGTGGCAAAGCCCGGCCTGACTCGGAACAAAGTGATGCTGTGTGTATGGTGGGATTGGAAAGGCAACGTCCACTATGAGCTTTTGCAACCGGGTATAACTATCGATTCTGACCTCTACTGTCAGAAGGACTGATGAGGTTAAAAAAGTTAGTGAGAAAAATTGACCGGAGCTGGTAAATAGGAAGGGCGTGGTGTTTCACCATGACAACGCCAGACCGCACTCATCTATAGCCACACAGCAATAAATTCAGAGAGCTTGGCTGGGATGTGTTGATGCATCGTCCATATAGCCCCAACCTTGCTCCATCAGATTTATAACTGTTTCGGTCATTGCAGAACTCTTTAGGAAGCATAAAGCTAACCTCAAAAGAACACTGTGAACAGACTTGTCAGATTTTTTAATCCAAAATCTCTCAAAATTTCTACAGGAATGGGATCATGGCACTACCCACAATATAGCAACTAATCATCGATCAAAACGGCACATACATATTATAAATAAACAAAAAGTTATACCTAAAAAAATATTTTCCTTTGGATGAACAATACGAAATTACCCCGACCTTATATGTATATAATTATTATACTTCAAGAGAAGGGTGTTTTTAATACATTCTTCTAATTTGGTTCTGGCGTAATAAAATTTATAATCGCAAAGGAGTCACACTTAGAGAAAATAAAAAAAATAAAAAAAAATGATCTAAACTCTGCTATATCCATATATCTATAATATGTGAATAGTTTCATATTGTCTGAGATAGTGTTCTCAAATAGAGCACTGTACTATAAAGTTTTCTTTAGGATAAACATATTAAAATTTTGAGTAAATTTGATATTTAAAATTAAAAGTCGCCTAAAAAATATAATCCGCCTGACTAAACATCTCTTCCAAATATACCAAATACTAAAAAAATATACTTTAAAAACTCGCCATTTACATAGACAATTGAGTCCAATCGAGGTTAAAACTGCCGGGGACAAGTTTAAAATAGAAACCACTGGCCGGGCCAGTTCGCATTGGAAGGAACATTCGAAAGACAAAAGGAATGGCTAGATTCGTATTGTTTTGTTTAATTATTTGTTCTGACGGTTCAATTGTTAAATCGAGTAATTGTTGATTGTGAGGTTCTAGGTTTAAAGCTCGAGATGAGCAAATTATAGAATTGCTTGTTCATAAAAAAAATCAACCTCTTATTACGAAAGTTGTGCGGTCAGAGAAGTATGAAATTTGGTAAAGTTATAGTTTATATAGAGAATATTCAATATAATGACAATATTTTGTTAAAATAATACATAAAAAGAAAATTAAATAATTAAAATAAATATAACACACCACCATATATTGTTTAACAAATACTAAAAACACTTTCATACCACTTAACTTAGTTTCACGCTTTATCCCTAGGGGGGAATCAGAGAGAACGGAGCGCCAAACGCTACGGTCTCTACATACCTCTTTCGCTTCGTCCACTGTTATCAACCTCTTCATAGTCCTCATGCTTTTACGTGACCTTCCTCCAGTATCATTGATACTGTCCTTTGGAACCGAGGTCCGTTTGAACCGAGGTCTCCCCCTATATCTCTTACCACTCACTTTTCCATCATAAATCTTTTTTGCCATTCTTTCATCACTGCACCAAACCAAATGAGCACGTTCTCCTTCATTCTCACCGTTACATCCTCGCTAGTACCTGCCATTCTGTGTATCTCTTCATTGCGTATTCGATCAGCTAAGCTGACTCCGCATATCTTACGAAGAGATCGCATCTCCATTCATCTTTCTTTCATTCTTCTTCTGTAATACCCACGTTTCGCTGCCGTATCACAGCGTCGGTACCAACATTGCATTGTGTACGGCCAAACGCGCAGCTGTGCTGACGTTTCGCCGTCTCATCAATGCAGCTAAAGCTGCGTTAACCCAGTTACCGGCAGCAATATGCCTTTCCACATCCATCTCGTATCTGCCATCTCTACTGAACATACTTCCCAAATATACCACTTCATTCACTTCTTCTAATATCTTACCATTTATACTGATTTTGCATTCAGTCCTTTCTTCATCTCTTTCGAAAATCAGAACCTTTGTCCTATTCGCATTGAGGCTTAGGCCATTATTTTCACACCCTTCTTTCAGAGTGGTGACCAATGCCTTTAGCTCGCATTCTGATGATACAAATTTTGCACTTTCATACGAAATGACGTAATATGTACACGTTGCTATAGTAACACGTATTTCACGCATCAATTGATTAGTAAAAAAGTGCAAAAATGTGTAATCCGCCATTTTGATTATTTAACAACAATTTTTCGACAATTATTCAGAATGTTTGGAACGGAGTGTTATAGCACTGACTCCCATTGTCTTCCGGCTATATGCGATATACTATATATAGCGTTAATATATTTCACTTTTATTTCAGCTTCACGCTGTATCCTGCGTGTAGCAGGTTAAAAAGATGGAGCCTAGTGTTAAGACACTCCGCTCCCAGCATTCCGCCGAATTCTGGAAGCATTGCTTGTTGAGTGGCGGAACTCAACACTGCGCTCGCTTTGCCTCGACATCAGAGCTAAGAAGTGAAAATATTTAATGTTTCATTTCTTCGAGTGAGAATCGAACCCACAAGTTGTAGCGCTAACACACAGTCACACGTTTGTGTCCCAACACCACGATTAGCCTCATATGTTTTAAAATTTTAAACTGTTCTTACATTTACTAAAATATCTCATTTGTTCAATTTTAATTAAGGAGAATAGCAATGAAAAACAATGAAAATCAATTGAATTGAATTGAAACTCGCTTCATTTATTTCGAGCAGCAACTGGTAGAACATTTCAACAGCTGAATCAAAACAGTTTTAATGATGCGTTACTTACTTTCATCTCGAACAGAGCGAAATAAGATTTAATTATTTTTTATTTATCGTTGTATTCTCGTAAAAAGTATGAAAAATATACGATTAGGTTATCGTGGCACACAATACTTAGCGTCTGACGTCGCTTCTGAGGCAGCGGTTGTGGGTTCGATTTCCACTCCGAGAAATAAATTATTTTTATTTCCTTGATCTGGTAACAAGACAATGTGCGGCATTTGTTCACCACGCTATATCTCAAAAATTGCGTGAAAAATAGGGAAAAAGCATTTGAGTATCTTAACACTAGGCGCCCTTTGCTATATGCGGAATATAGGGTGAAGAAGATAAAGTCAAAATATGATTGTTAAAAGACTCCAGATATAAAGCCTTTTCTATATAATTAAACCATTTATAATAGGTGACAGTTGCGATTTAAATCATATAATTGGTAATATTTATCCTATAATAATAATTAAGCGAGGAAATGAAATATTCAATATTTTCCTTTTTTTCGCACTGGTAAAAAGGCAAAGCGCTGCGTTGAGTTCCGCCGCTAAATACCCAATGCTTCGGGAATTCAGCGAAAAGTGGGGATAAGAAGTATTTCAACACTAGGTTCCCTTGCTCCCTGTGCCTACCCTGCTATGTACATTCCATACTTGCAGCGTGAAGTTAAAATAATTGTATTTAAAGTTGTTTCAAAATAGTACTACTAGAGTTATTCCACTATATTATTAAAAAAAATCTGAAGTTTCCGAGAATATATAAAAATAATATAACCTTACTACTAAAAATACATAATATTAATAAAATGAAACAGTTCAAAGTATGCAATATTAAATCGTCTGCATACAAAGATAATCCGCACATAACGTCCGATTAAACTGAGTAGCCCTCTCGTAAGCTCGTGGACTGCATTATTACATTTTTAATATATGTAGCTTTAATAAAAAAAAATTTATCTTTGTATCTATTGTACTTATTGCTGAATAACGGGACTGGAAGTGTCTTGATGGAAATAGAGTGTCTTACCACTAGGTTCCCAGGTTCTCTCTATATACTCAGCTATATGCGGAATACATCGAAAAGCTATGCTAGCTACACCTGGAGGAATTGAAATATTTAATATTTTTATCTCCTTGATCTAGTAACGAAGGAAAGAACGGCGTTGAGTTCCGACACTTATCACGAAATGCCTCAAGAATTTGGCAGAAAGTCAAAAATGTAAATGTTCTAATAGAGAGCGGAGTGTCTCAATTCAATTTATTCCTACTGCCTAACCTGCTATATGCGGTATACAGAGTAAAGCTAAAAATATATAAATAAATAAATTTACTTGGAAAATCAAACTAACAAAATCTCATTGCCTCAGCTCATTCTTCAGCGTGTTTCTTAACTCAGAAAACAAACTCGAGCTGTATCGAGAACGTGATAGTGACTGATCCGAGGTAGCTGAGTGTAGCTTTTGAAGGACATTTTTAATGTAAAACTTGAATAAATATAAAGAATGTAAAGAAGAAAAAAAATATTGAATATTTAGGGAGGGAAAAAGAAAGTATTTTTTCGATTAGCAAGATTTACTAATAAAATATAAGGTTTACCAATAGATATAAGGTTTTTTTAGCTTAACACTGTATCCGCCTACTAGTATTAAGACACTTCCGTTCTGAACTTTCAGCTGAATTCTGGAGGCGTTGTGTTGAGTGGCGGAGCTAAACGCTGCAACCACACTTACATAATTAATATTAATAAGCATTCTAGGTTTCTGTTAATTGAAAGCCTAAATATTGAAATTTTCCCTAAATATTTATTGGACTAGTATTTGACTAGTATATGACTTGTCAAAAGATGATATACAACGCTCGCGGAAATGGACACAAGCCAAAAAAACAGACAAAATTGATAGACAGCAGATATTGGACGCGGTGAATAAACTATTCGTTCATATTTAAACGACAAGTGAAATGAATATTCTAGTTTGTGTTTGTATTTTTTTTTTCAGTTTCACGCTGTATCACGCATGTAGCAGGATAGGCAAAGGGAGCCTTGTATTAAAACACTCCGTTCGCCACTTTCTGGCAAATTTTCGAGGTATTACATGTTGTTGCGGGACTCAACGCCGCGCTTTGCCTCAAAATCAAAGCGAAGAAATGAGAATATAAAATTTTTCATATTCTCCAGTGGGAATCGAGCTGGTCGCGTTTATGTCACACGCTTGTGCGTTGTTGGCGCAGGGGCCAAGTCTGGTTTCAAATTTATTTATTTATATTCTATTTATTTATTTTTTTGACTTCATGTTTCTTCTTCTGTATGATAGGGAGGGCAGAGTAAAATAGTTCCATGGTCTACCATGACCGTACTACTGCAAAGTGTTCGAAACGTCGGGTTTCCAAAATGTATAATTTAAAATATACGCGATTAATCTGGTTAAAATAGTTTCGTTTAAAATGTGTAATAATCGTGAAAATCAATGAACTTATTATGTAAAATATTCTTAAAATTATTTCATACGTTGCGCTTACATCCAATAAATAGAAATTATTAGATTCTACTTCAGTGGAACCTTCATTATATATAAAAAAAATATAATAAATATTAAATTAGGATTATATATATATATATATAATCTAATTAATATTTAATTCTAATTTAATATTTATTATATTTTTTTATATATATAATATGCACTGTAAAATAAATATTAAATTAGTCAACACAGTGCCAAAATAAACGTATTTCAATTCACGCGAGACTAAGTTCAATATATCAACGGAAACATCAATTAGGGGCGACGAATGTGGGAGCTTGAAAAAATACTTAACACCTATAAGAGTACAGCTAAGTAAACTTGTACATAAATATGTATATATTATTTTTTTTATTTTTTTTTATTGGTTATTGAATCTGTATATATCGTTACTTTAATTTTAGCTTGATGGTTTACGCGCGTAGTGGTCATTTCCATAGCTTCATTTTCCACTCCAATTGAGTTATTCCGTGTTAAGTGACGGAGTTCTACGCCGCGTTCGTGTTTGGAATGGAAACGAATTCTTGGGCGTTTTTTTTCAGCATCGTGCTGTATCCCACACGTTGGAGGGTAAGCATAAGGTACCCAGGATCCCTTTGACTACCCAGCAATGTGTGACATACAGGTTGAAACTAAAAAAGTTAGCTTATACAGAGAATCTAGACAGTTCTTTAAGGTAAAATATACTACATTTATCTTTTTATTTAAAATTGTATTGCAAATCTTCTAAATTTCCAAGAAAATATTAACGTCTTATGCTAACGTTATGAAACTTCTACAATTTAAACAAAGACTTGAAATTTCATGCTCGTGGTTCACCGCAACTGAAAATAACAAAATTGTTTTTAACAGTGGCTTCTTTACATTATGTTATAATGTTCAAGAAATTAATTTTAATTAAAATCACTACACTATAACCTTAATGGATAAAAATATGATAGTCAAAGGAACTTAGTATTTTCATACTGTATTCTCCACTTGCCTTGCCTTGAATGGCGGAACTCAACGCCACTCTTCGTCTAGCTGAGCGGGTAAATGCAAATAAATTTAATTTTATCAATACTTATTTAGAAAACGTATAAAAATTTGAACGTAGCGGGACTCGAACCCGCGCGTCCTGGAATCCGACCAGGCTACGTTTAATTTTTTATACGTTTTCTAAATAAGTATTTTTCTTTCCTAAGTGTGGAATAACACTTTAAAAATGTTAAAAATATTAATTTTATTATTTCCCTCTCTACCTCCCAAAGTACCCAACATGCCAAACTCCAAGGTTCTATCCCACCTAGTTCCGATTATATGTTGCCTATCAGTCAACACTATTATGTAATTATATAGATTTAATTCTTAGATAGACTGTAGAGAAAGTAGAGTCTAAATAGAAAATAAACATACAAAATTCTAACCCCAGAGACCAGTCGTGGCGCAGGGGCACAACCTTGTGACTTGAAACGCGGCAAGTTATGTTTTTTTTTTTTATGGAAAAGGACAAGTTCTTATGTGTTCGATTCTCACTCGAGGAAAATAGATATTTAATATTTCCATTTTTTTTGCTCTGGTATCGAGGCAAAGTGCGACTCAAAACAAGCGTCCAGATTTCTGTGGAAAATGGGGATAAGAGTATCTTAACACTAGGCTTCCCCTATGCCTACCATGCTGTTTGCAAGGTTACAGCGTGACATTTAAAAAAATAACCTAATTTTCCAATATCTGTGTATATAAGAAAACATAGTTTACCCAACCAACTATATCAGTAGACTACCAGCCATACATTACATACAAGTACATACAAGTACACTTTACAAGCAAGCAGTTCGGCATATATTATACTACAATGCCGTAGTCATCAATCATGAATGCCATTAGAGCTCGATCCAAATACCTTAGCTGGATTCGCAACGATACTATGCAACCCTTTAGGTTAATCATATTTTGAGATATTTTGAAATATATATATTTCTTATTAGTCTTATATTGTATCCCATTTATATATAGTAGGGTAGATAGAGGTGTCAGGAGGAACCTAGTGTTAAGACACTCCGTACCTCGCTTTCCGAAAGAAAAAATAATGTTAAATGGTAAAACTAAGCTTGTAACAAGTTTACAAGAATTTCTTAGTAGCTGGATAAGAACGTACGGCTTAGTGACTTCGACAATTTTCAAGAGACGAAGGTTTCGTCCTTTTATACGTAAAAATATTTACCTCGAACCAGTAGTTCCTGAGCTCAACACGTTGAAACAAACAAACTCCTCAGCTTAATAATATTAGTTTAGATAATTAATGATAATTAACATTAAGTAGCATTCTAGCTTGAATAGAATTCGAAATGATAAGTTGAATCTCTTTGTTGATTAGCCGTAAGGACAAGGGTCTTCATCAAATTTGACTTAATTAACCAAGTGGATGGATGGTTTTCTATTAATAGCATAGTTCAAATGTTTTTATAATTATTGTGTTATTGTTAACACGACGGCTGTGGATTCGATTCTCATTCGTGGATTATTTACATTTTTAGAGGCCTGTCGTCACGTAGGGCATTAGCGTTTGTCTGTGAACGTGGCAGGTTGTGGGTTCGATTTACACTCGAGGAAATTAAATATTTAACGTTTTCCTTTCTACGTTATGATTTCGAGGCATAGTGCGGAATTGAGTAGTTGAGAGTGAGGAAGTGAGATATTTATTTACATTTATATTTCATTTCTCCGTTCTGGTGTCGAACCAAAGCGCGGCGTTGAGTTCCGCCACTCAACACGCAATGTCTCCAGAATCCGGCGGAAAATGGGGAATGAAGTGCCTTAACCCTAGGCTACCTCTGTCCACACTGCTGTATGCGGGATACATCGTGAAGATGATATCTTTTCTTTTGACTTACACAAAATAAAATAAAGACGAATGTTGTTCGTTTCAAATCGGAAAACAATAGAATCTGATAAATGACTATCAATCTTTATAACAAGCCATCAGTGTAGAAAAGGTTTAGCCTTAAAGCGATTTCATTGTGGCGGCATGTTGATCTTTGTAGTTATTACTAGTTATATAACTAAAGATGTCAGTGTTCAGAGGTCAGTAGGCAGAGGATACCTAGTTTTAAGGCACTCCATTCATAACTTTCCGCCTAAATGTTCGAGGCATTGAGTGAAGGAACTCTATTGGAGGTGGTTGGTGCCAGAGCACAGAAATCAATATATTAGATTTATAAATAATAAACGCTATAGTACCCTTGTGCCTCTGTGTCATGACGACCTCAATTAAGGAAAATGAAATATTTAATGTTTTTCTTTCATTGCTCCGAAGTAAAGCGCGGCGTTGAGTTCTGCCACTTGACACGCATTGCTTCGAGAATTGGATGGAAAGTGGAGAACAGGGTGTCTTCGTACTAGTTTCCTCTACAAGCCTTTAAAAACTGAAAACTTATTATTTCATAAAATCTAAGCAAAAGTGAATAAGTAATATTTAGATATATTTTAGCTATTTCTTCACTCCCAAAGGCTGTTACACGAAACTAATATAAAGAACATGACGTATGATTTGACATTTTTTTTCATATAGAATGATTAAAGGCGTAGAAATATAAAATATTAATATTTTTTATTATCAATACTAGAGGCTGTCGTGGTACAGCGGCACAGCGTGTGGCTGTAAACAACACTGTATGGGTTCGGCTTCCAATCGAGGGAATGAATTATTTTTATTCCTTCGCTCTGGTGTCAAGACAAAACATTGTGTTGAGTTCCGCCACTAAAGCATGAAAAAAGAAGAAAAATAGGGATAAATTTCTACCTTGGTATATGAGAGATACAATGTGAAACTGTAGTATCACTTACCATCAGGTGACCCGAACGCTCGTTTGCCTTGTCATTTTCATAAAAAAAAAGTCATGC
>DWLH01001534.1:0-12667 GCA_018249795.1 Heliconius telesiphe telesiphe | reverse complement strand
TGTCATAAAGACTCGAAAAATGGATCGAATCAAGGATGAATAATAAGCAAGTGTCAGGTTAGACCGAGCGAAAATACAGGTCTGTGCATGATGCTTTGAGAGTAAGTTAGCCACACTTTACAATTTTATAATATTGACATGTGGGCTCAAAGTTGATCTTGGTACTCTTAAGTGAGAAAAATACTCTTTAAGAGCAAGACGACTTTAACAACTTGGTACGCTTAAGTGAGTAAAATGCTCTTTAAGGGCAAGTTGTGTTGAGCTATGAGTCTGGTTTCCTAAGTGTGGCATAGTCCCTTTAGGGTTTCCTGAGTGTGGCATAGGCCCTTTAGGGTTTCCTAAGTGCGGCATATTCCTTTTAATTTGGGTCTTGTTGTCGAGCTATTTCAGTGTAAAGAATGACAAAATGAGCAAAATTCCGTTATGGGACTGTTTTATGATACAGTATAATTTAGGCGCACGACTAACTGCTGTTTATTGTTACATCCCGACCCGTGGGGTGCCCGGGGCGGGCACCATGCAGCATGGCCGTGTTAGCGTACTCGTGTTAAAGAGGGTAGATTTAGGTGGAAAATAACTATAAAAGCAGTGGAATTGTGTCAATCGGGGGCATTCGCTTGTAAGTGGCGGCCCCTATTGGAAGAGAACTAGTGTGAAGTATTGTTAGTGGGTGATACATGTCACTTATTGCAATTACATAGTATCTCATTCAAAATAGTTTAGAATCATATAGACGATGTGTGTTTTTATAGTGTTTTTTTAAAACGTTAACCGCCTCCGATTTCTAACATGATCCCGTATATTTCCTGGTAAATAATATTTTTCCTCAGGGAAATCTTTGCTTTATCTATTTGTAGAGTGGTCGTTAATATTTTTTTACTCACAGCTGTTTTATATACTCAAGGCACATCCGTCTTCGAAATTTCATCGTGATAGGTTGTAAGCTCAAGGGAAAAAAAAGCAATGAGACGAACCACTTTATTATGGGTTCTAGTATTATGCAACATAAAAATATATGTGCAGTGAGTCCAGTGCAGTCAAGGAAATTATTTTTTTACTGTGCCGTAACTTTGACATTATTTTTTTCAATTAAAACCTATTGAGCGTTTGAATTTGAATATTATAGATATTTACTATCCACACTGGATAAAATGTATTGAAACTGTAATTAAATCAAACACCTTTTACTGAACTCAATATCATTAAGCTTGTACGATGTATCTCTTAAATCCTAATCCAGTGCAGTCAAGGAAATTATTTTTTTACTGTGCCGTAACTTTGAAATTATTTTTTTCAATTAAAACCTATTGAGCGTTTGAATTTGAATATTATAGATATTTACTATCCACACTGGATAAAATGTATTGAAACTGTAATTAAATCAAACACCTTTTACTGAACTCAATATCATTAAGCTTGTACGATGTATCTCTTAAATTCTAATACAACATGTTATTCTAGAAGTTTTGTTCGTTCGTACAATCGCACTTTCAATGTCGCAGAATATATTACAACTTTTCTAATGCGATATTGCTGACTTCTCAGTTTTCATCGGAACGGTTGTATGTTTAAAATTGGTCTTAATTTTATTTCTTTTTCAGAATTAACTTTAATTCTAGTACACCACAGTTGGCACTAACTGTAGTGTGAACGCCGTTATTTCTGTTATCAGCATAAATACCTTCTGAAATAGAAATATCTTCTCCTTCTTCTTCCTCTTATAAACTTTTCTGTAGTTGTTAAAACTATATAACAATGGTGTTGTGATTTTTTATGTACTATAAAGCGAATCAATTTAAATTGAATTATAGCCCGAAATTTAATCAGCATAAGAAGCACCTGTTTATTATTATTTTTAACGGTTTATTAAGGATTTATGCTGAAATACACAAAATATATTTTATTTTGCAGGACTGCTGTCCTGCAAATCCTGCTGTACTTTAAAATAAACACAGAAAAACAGTGGGAAAATTTCAAAATGTATAAAAAAATATGACACGATAAAGTTTAAAAAACTCTCTCATTTTCGTAAGTTAGGTATTTCTGCTGTAGTTGATGAACTATTTTCATTTCAAAGTATTTCAAATACGAGCAGCAAGTAAACAACTTTCAAAATTAACTGCGGTTGATCCGTATACTAACTTTGCCCTATTTAAATTCAATTTTAAAAAACTGTTCGTTAGCAGTGATTCAGTTAGAGATTGTATGTGACCATATGTGATAGTTCTTAATTAGATATTTTTTATTACTATTTAAATAATACAAAACTAATTGCGACAACAATTTATAGCGAATCCAAGACATATTATGTCCTAGTATCCGACCTGTTTCATGGTGCTTGTATCCAACATCAAACTTATTCTACGTCATGATATTTGTATCACTCCTTTAACTTTTGACATAATTAGGAGCCTATTAGCTTTTCGAATATTTTGAATAGGAAGCGTATATTTCAGGATTAATCGTGTAATCTGGCCATTAGACACTTCTGGCCATTTTACGTACTTATGTATATTAGAATTAATGAGATCTTAAAAGACTATCGCATATTGATAAAGCCTTTTCCCTCGTAACTCCCTCCGCTATATATTAACGGAATATTGAATTTAATTTTATCATCCCTTTTGTGTCGTAGATAATATGACATTATATAGTAAATACTTTGCAGATATACATAGATATCAAAAACAAAGGGTCAAGTTCTTACGAAATTGAGATGAAATTATCTTACTTCTCTTCTTTCTAATACTTTAGTTTGTAGAATTTTAAAATTATATGCAGAAATTTTAGTTATCGTCCCATTGAATTGATATAGATAGACTAAATAGTACTTTCCACCCATACGTGGACACTTAATTTCACTTAGAGTATTGTGTGTAAAATTACCTAAATAAAATATATGGTCACACATTTTAAAAATCTATTTCCTTAATAAAATGACTTCGTATGAAACAACGAGGTTAATATACTGCGATATATTGCGATAATAAAAGAATATATCTGTTATTAAATTAAAAAATTCTCTGCTGTACTTCCTTGAATTGATCTGAATTAAATTCTCAAGGAATAAAAGGTTATGATCAACTTGAACTGTTGTTGAGAGCGCTACAGCTGATCGACGTACTGGCTTGATAATATGGCATTTCGCTTTGTTACCT
Organism: Heliconius telesiphe telesiphe; assembly: GCA_018249795.1. Classification (NCBI taxonomy): domain Eukaryota; kingdom Metazoa; phylum Arthropoda; class Insecta; order Lepidoptera; family Nymphalidae; genus Heliconius; species Heliconius telesiphe. Next base: position 9,509 of record DWLH01001534.1, on the reverse strand, counting down.
ACAGCCGACAATGTCGATAGCCTCTTCGCTACGTCCGACATTATGCATTGGATTGAGGATTTTCGTTTATTCTATGTGAGCAGGATTATCAGTTTTTTTTTTCATTGTCAGTTAAAAGTCCACAATTACACACGTGGATTGGCATTTGTGTTGAACTAATAAATGACAATATATTTTGCATTAAAGTTTATTTTGTTTACTAATCGCGCTTAGTGTTCCGATATGGAAAGGTCCTCTTGAGCTTACAAAGTACTATGTATAATGTTAGAAGTGACTGTTACCTGTCTGTTATTTAAGGGATATTTATTAGCAGTTGAGCTGAGGTACTCGTACATAAATATTTTTTAGGCGTATAGTGAATTTAATTTAATCAGTCTAAGTAAAGTAAGCAAAAATGTATGTTCTCATTTAATAATAGTTTGGTACAAATTAAATTATAAATAGTAACCTTTTATTAAGATCAATTTATAAATATAACAATAATGTAATTATAATGTAAAATTTGTATTTGTTACATATAATTTAATTTTAGAGAAGAGTAAAGGTAACAAAAATAACGATTTTTTATTTATTAACTTTTGTATTAAAAGTAAGTAAATAAAAAATCGGCGTAATAGACTGCAACTACTTACTGAAAAATTTATATTTATACTTATAGCCTCGAGTAGAAAGAAGTATGGTCTTTCATTTGAAAAAGCTTTGCTTCAATGGAATGAGTGCATACACTTTTTAATATTTCATATTTATTATTGTTTATAATTAATAATATTAATATAATAAATGTGAAAATTTGTGGAGATGGATATTTCTTCCACTTTCAAATAAAAACTACAGAACGGACTTAGATGACACATTACTACTATAGCTTATACATCGGAATAACACGTAGGTATGATAATTTATCTAAGCATTTTGTATAATTTGGTTATAATATAACAATAAATTAAAGCGGGCGATCCGCATTTAGGTCATTTGTACATACAGTGCGCTTTATGATAGCGAGCATTGACTGAATTACATTTAGAACATAATATAAATGTTAGCTGTTGTGTAAAGACAGATGCTGCCGTATTGCGCGGTCAGGTCACTCTGAGAGATCACCAACTACATCTCTCACAATAGCTATTACTCGTGCTGTCTCTTCGAAATAACTTTACCTACATTTTGATGATATTGTCACTTTTATTACATTATAATTTATTTTTAGTAATAAAGGAAATGTATACTAAATATGTAAACATACTAGTATAATATAAAAATAATATTAACTTCATAAAAATGGCAGCGACAAAAACCATTGGTTAAAATGTGTATAAGCGGAGCAATACATGTGAATGTGGTCAGAATCTGATACGAGATAAATCTCAGGACAGGCGTTATGCACATAACTCTTCGGGTTCGGACCGCTTGACGTTAGCGCGGTCTTGTCCCCTAACACGGAACATTGAAAACTGGATTAGAAATATGTATTACTATTATAGAATCTCAATAATTATCAACTTTTAATTGTTATACAAGCTGACAGAAAATTACGTAGTTGTGTCCCAAGTACTTGTTTATACGGCACACGGCCGTAGTTTGATAGAATATCATGTTGCAGTAAATAATCGTTATTATTGAAAATTCCAATAGTAATCTTGGTCATTTTAAATTACAGTACTGATAATACAGGTTCGTCGTATAATACTTACAATACTGACATATCTATTATTTAAATATATAAGACACTTATATATTTAAACTATATAAGCTTAATCAAAATCAACACCGTCAAATGCAGTATGTACGTAGTACTAGGATAATTAGTATCTACTTTAATAGTTTTTATTGACTACTTTATTATTTACTTAATATACCTAAATAAAAATCTCTGTAATGATTAATCCCTTGTATAATTGCATGTAAAGCAAGAAAATCTGAATGAGATTACTGAACAAGCTGATCTGTAAAAAAATACTACCACTTTAAAAATAAGCTCATAATCCTTTTTAGTTAATTTTTAAACCTTTGAAAGCTCTAAATTCAGTTATGATTTGAATGTTGTTATTATTATTAGTAATAATAACAACATATCCAAATAATTGTTTTATTAAATATGCCATAAATAAATTATGTATAGTGAATATATAATATTATGTGTATTTTTATCATCATGAAAGAAGCCAGCGATATACATATATCGGGAACGGTATAAATATTTTATATTATAATTCACTTGGGCCATGAAAGTGTGTGCACAGACACGAACGCTTAGAAATGATTGTTCTTTTCTTTATTTTCTATATATATATATATATATATATATATATATATATATATATATATATATATATATATATATATATATATATATATATATATATATATATATATATATACTTGAGGCCAGTCGTCGCGCAGCGGCACGAGGTGTGACTGTAAAACCGATTGGTTGTGGGTTCGATCCCCACTCGAGGAGATGAAATAGTTAATTAAATGTATATTTCAGCGCGGCGTTGAGTTCTGCCACTCAACACGCAATGCCTCCAGAATTCGGCAGAAAGTGGGAAACGGAGTGTCATAACACCATGTTCCCTCTGCCTACTCTGCAGTGTGCGGGATACAGCGTGAAGCTGATTTATTTATTTGATTATATATACTTACACGGGTTTAGTGATAAGGGTGAGGGTGAACCTGATTAATTCCTATCAAGTATGAGCGCTTAAAATATCAGAATCTCTGAAACTACGTCTTCTCGGAGACCTTTCTTTAATATCTTGTTATTCAGTAGTCAATCTACTCTCTTTTATACGTTGTTAAATATAAAAATCGCATTATCACGGCGGAATAAATTTACTTTACGCGGTGATTATAATGTATCCATAATAAAAGGTACGGATGATAAATCTGTGGTGTAAGAAATAGTAATAATATAAAAGAAACAGTGCGAGAGATACATATGGATAGAGACAAGAGCGAATAAAATAAAATGATGGTGCCTATTTGAAAAGTATGTAGAAAGATAAATAAAACAACTGGCCTCTTTAACTCCTGCTTATTTATTTAAACAGAGATGATTTATAATTTGAGTAATTGCCATCTCAGTCTGCTGCGTGTTGTATAGAACCAAAACAAACAAACCAAACGTTGAAGTTCAGCCGCAGTTGTCGTCATAAATATCGTAGCTCGTGTGCTTTCATCTACTAAATCAAACTAGAGGTAACCGAGGATTCGTCCCGCCACGGTCGAGCTAAGGGTCGCACTATTGTTAAATCCTTTCAGTACAGTAGGTATCGATCATCGCTTGCTTGTATTGAATGGCCTCTACGAACGTATTGCATTTTACGTAATACTAATCATTTTCTTTTTTCTTTGAACAATTCTACATTATTTAAGTCTTTTTTTTTATTTTATTTTTTTTATTGTTAAATATTATATTTATGAATACTATTTCGTTTTGGTACGCTAATATTACCAGCAAATATTGTTCTATCCTTATCTAGTCTTTTGGACTAAGAAATAAGAAAAAGAGTCTGATATGTAAAGTTATATTTCTATTATTTCTTATGCTGTGCCGTATTTTAATAAATTGACGCGTTTTCATGACAGTTTACTTCTTATATACAGTAATATATATAAAATAATTATTTACTTCTATATTATCGAATAAAGATGAACAATCACTAGACAAACTCAACGTGTCTCAGTGGATTGAAGTTTTAAAAACATATTTAACAAATATAAATAGATATATAACATTTAATATAAGTATCTTAGCTACGGACGCCTCACAGATCCTAGAAATACTAATTAAACCTAAATTAACAACTCTTCGCATCACAAATGAAAATTCTAAATTGATTATTGATCTTTGTTGTTCTATTCGATAAAATCAGTACACGAAACTAAAGTCATTAAAATAGCGCATAGAGGCGTATATATGAAGGATGCGGCAAGTTAATTAGAAGCTATAATCCATTATGCTTCAACTAAGAGATCATCACCGCAGCGTATTTTATTTCTGGCTTTGGTCTAATTAGGGATGTGTATGTGTATGTGTAAATTAAAAAAATAAAACAAGTGACCCCTAAGTGATGTGTGAAAGGAAAGTTGCTGATTCGACGCTAAATATGTGTTTCATTTCTTCACTACGACACTCCAGGTGAATTATATCTGAAGTCAATTAAGGATAATTTGCATATATAGTGTGTACGTGTGGTAGGGTCACGTCGCCAGCAATGGCAACACGCATGGGCAGACTCGACCGGATCATTACCACCCCCGGCATTTAAAACCGGCGTGAAGTAGTGGCTTTATGTCACTGCGTTTCGCATCAGGTAATGCCGGGCTCCGGCGCCCAACACACCTTAAAGGCCGGCAACGCACCTGTAGCTCCTTTGGTGTTGCACTTACCATCAGGTGACCCGAACGCTCGTTTGCCTTGTCTTTTACATAAAAAAAAGTAGTTTGAACAATAGAAGTTTAATTATTAAGATATCTGAAAATAAAAAACAACGTTTTATTATATCAAAATGTAAACTAATTGTATTTATCTGTTAAAATATGCGAAATATATTCAGCAAGAGAGTAGCACAAGATGCGAAGATGAGTCAAATGATGGAGGGAATATCATTTACGTACATACATATAAACGTCGCGTGAAACGAAAAATATATACACAAATCTTGTTTACGAGAGCGAAATGTTGTCACGCTGCCGTGAACACACGTGTACGTGTTCGTAGAATCCTCTCCAAATTGAAATTTAACTATATTACATTTTGTTAAAGAACCGGCGTGTCACAGTCAATGTCCTCGTACAGTATGTTGACATTGTGATAAACATTATCGTTTCAAAAGCGGTTTTAATGAATTCAACTAAAGATTATTAATGCTTTCACTGAAAACACTATTTACTTTTATAATATATCATCATCTTATTCAAAAAAAAATGTTCTTTAATATTGTAAATATAATTTAAGGGTTATATTATATAAATACATTTTTTATTTAAAATATTTTACTATAATATAAAAAAATATTGAAAATAAAAACATGATAACGTCTTCCTTCTATGGGACGAAACAAAATATAGAAGTCTTTTATTATTCTTTGCCAATTCTAACAAAGACCATCGATTAAATATAAAATTACTCCTAAAAGCAACCCGAAATTATAATTAACGCATAGGAAAACATTAACTTTATGAATACATGCCTACTTCATTGCCTACTATTCATTACCTTATCTGTATTTACATTTGGATAAAATCATCTTTTAGATTCTTGTACCATTAATATTATAAAATAAATAATTTTTCTGCCAAGCCACTTGGCAATAAACTTTTATTAACCAAAATATCTACACAAACTGTACTATTAGCTAGTATTTGACTTTTGTTTCAGATATATATATATTTTTTCATTTTGATGCTGATAACATAAAAAAAATAACGATAACCATACAATATGCATACAGTAAACGTAAAAATTCTAAAAACCAAATAAATGTTTTAACTCATAATTCACTAGGGCTATAAAAACCGTAGACACTTCACGATTTGCTTCTTTCTCTGGAGATCAACCTTAAATATATTTACGGAACGGGAATTTTGATACCAACCTCAACATATAAAACAAGAAGAAAATACTACGGCGTTTAAGCTTATGAGTGCGATATGAATTATTGCTGTAAAATCGCAGTTGAAATATGAAATCATTTGTAATAAAATCGCCGAAGCCGAAAATATTATGTAGGTAATGAATGTATCTATTTCAGGAAAATCTAGTATTAGTAATTTTTATATTCATTTCTTTGCCTTTGTGTATGTAGAGTGTACATACTCAACCTCTCAACTGATTTCAATTTTTTTTACATTTTTAAAGTGTTATTTCACACTTAGGAAAAAAAATACTTATTTAGAAAACGTATAAAAAATTTAACGTAGCGGAACTCAAACCTGGTCAGTTTCCAGGAGGCGCGGGTTCGAGTCCCGCTACGTTCAAATTTTTATACGTTTTCTAAATAAGTATTCGACTCAATTATATATATTCAAGTTTGTAACTATATAACCATTTTTATAGTCCAATGACAAAAAACAAAACAATTTGATATATGCCATATATTCATAATATGGCATCAGTTGTTCATATTTAAAATAATAATATCAATTGTATAACAGTTGTAAGCTAGCGCATCAGACATCGCTACAGTGACAACTTATGTTAATATTAAACTGTTTTATTCATTATTGATTAACAGAATTACTGGAAAAGGGAGAGATTCAGACGACCGTAAGTCAGTCTCTACAGTCTCAGAGACGCCGCAATGAATACTTCGTCATTTGTCTCGGACGTCAACAAACCGCGACAAGTATTTACAACTTCGATTACATCACAATATACACACAATCTGTCCAAATTGTATTACAAACAGTGTTTCCGGTTCCGATCAATTTTACGATAATGTTATGAAAAGCTTTCATTTTCAGCTGAACTCCTGTAGGAATTAGAAGATATGTGTTTTTATCGTGTTATTTTTTACAGTTAACCGCTTCCGACTTCTAAAGCTTAAACAAATAAAAATGTTGGATAAAATGGAAATCTAACTATATCGCAAATATTTGCTTTATTGCAAATATTTTGTAACAAGTAAAATCCATACACTTGTTTATAAATAAAATATTTAATTTAATATGTATACCTACGTCTATTTTTTTTTATTTTATAAAAAAAAAATGCACACACTGTGTTTATTAAAAGTTAAAATTTCACACCGCTAAGTGCCAATTTTATGTTTACTTTAAAATAAAATAACTAATAATACATTTAGTATCAGTTATCAGTGATTAAATAAACAGAACACAATTATTACGTTGTACGAAATCCGCTGTATGAAAGTTAAGCAGCAAAGTAAATAACAGACTTAAATACCAAAGACGAAGAAGTGATCTAAATATGTATTCACGCAAATATACAAACGAAAATAAACGTCTATTTGTTCGAGGTCAGCAATAGATTCCGTTTATTTCGACTGCCGATACAAATGTCGAATATTTACATACTTTTCGCTTCATGACACCTTAAAGTAGTGGTAAATGGAAAAGAGAGAGAGAGAGCTGATAGATTCTATAAGCCACTTCATTATTTTATATGTCTCATTTATTAGGGAGAAAGTAGGGTACGAAGTGGGTTGCCTCTGCTTACCCTGCTATAAGCAGGATACAACATGAAGCTGTTACTTACTCTTTGATGTAGGTATTGCTTTACTGATTTCTTTATCAACGATATGGAATGCACCTTTGTAAATTTAATTAAATCATAACTTTAGTTTTCAGTTGCATGATAGATGGTGGTCATCGTAGCGCAGTGGAACGGCGACTGAACAATGATTGCGGGTTCAAACCAGTCTCGAAAGAATAATTATATTTGAAGGATCATGTTTTTAGCTCTTGTAAAACAAGTGCGGTGTTGGTTGTAATCGCTTAAATCACAATGTTTCGGTTTTAGCCGAAGTGAAGAGCGGGGTTTCTTACCAGTTATATGAGAGATAAAAAGTTACATGATCCTGAAGTAAAAAATAAATAAATGTTAACATTTGATAGATCTTAAAAATGTACTTTAGCACAATTTTTTTAAAGTTTGTTATCAAAATAGCTAAGTGTAAGTGAGTTATTTGTGGTTGCTTAATATTGGAAGAAGCTTCTAAGGTCAAGAAAGTAATTACAATATGGTGTATTTTACAAAAAAAAAATTACATTTAAATGCGGATATGTTAATTTATTATAAGAACGAGCACTGATTATATTCCAACTCAATGATTCAAGAACGTCAAACCCGATCTATAGCGAGAGGAGTTTATGAAGAAGCTATAAAGGTGACGGAGCTGAAAATAAAATTGATATTTCCATCCTTATAACTGTTGGCGTATATCATTGACACTACACTATAACTTGACTTACATCTTATATTTGACTATGCTTCAGAATTTCGATATAGTGAACGCAATTTCGTATCTTTTATTACGCTTAAAAACAATATACCAGTAAATTATCTAAATATACTTTATTTAGAATAAAATAGACATGCAATACGTAGTCTTTAATAGAGCGTTATTAATTAAGATTATGCTTTAATTGAACTAGATTTTGTACAAACCATTAAGCGATTTATATTATAGTGTGTACCGATACACGATATTGTGAGAAATTTACATGTGATTTAGATACCAAAACTTTTGTAATTTATGATCTTTAGAATAATTATAATTAGCTTAAGAAATACAATCAAGTATAAACGTGTATTTGCGTATTTCCTCTCTGTCTCCCTATATATGTCTGTCTCGCTTTCCTGATTGATGGCACTGGAGATTGCATGCCAGTATTACAGCTACGGATTACTTAGTTGCTGCCAGAGAGTAAATAGAGCGCACTATATGATGAAGGAGACTTATAACTATATATTGAAAAGATGGTTGTTTAGTATACAGGTGTGTCGGAGAGTTATGGATTTTACATCTTGTTTAAAAAAATATTTCGTAGGATGTTTTTTATTATTTTTATTTATATATAATTTTTTTAACAAATAATATTGTACCTACATACATAAAATAATTTTAATAAATATATTTATACTATAAACTAAAATCTATTGTAATTCTAAAGAGGAAGCCGTCTAGAGACTGACAGCGGCGGCACAATCTAATTTTCTTTCAGTTTTCTTACTTAACGTCAAAGCGACGATAAATAAAACTTGACATCTCATAAAGCCGTCTCCATAGTCTAAAATAAATGTACACAAACCTTCATGTGTAATATTATGTTATAAAGTATATAACGATATACGTTATATACTTGTATTATAGTGAGTAGGCTACAAAATCTACTGTTAAGATACTTCGGTTTACGCAATTATTACCTTAGGTCTCAGGCCTTCACTCAGCTTAATATAGCACACTTTTTAACAAAGCATTTAAACTTCGAAAAAGTATATGTATGTGTTTAGTCTTTAGAAATAAGTGCAGGAGTGGAAGCTGTACGCTTTGTGCAAATTGCTGAGTAAAACTCGCAAAGTTCTTACACTCTGTTGTAGTAATAAAATAATATAGTGTGTAAAACGAAATAGTTCAACCACTTAGTTACTTTTACTTCCTTATTTCCTATTATTATTGTAAATGTGAAATTTTGTGAGGGTATATGTTTGTACCACTTTTACGTAAAAACTACTGAACGGGTATAAACTTTACAGTAATATAACTTATATAGCAGCATTACAAAATAGGCCACTATTTATGTAAAAAAAATTATAGTTGGGCTATAATATAATAATAATCTTAAGCGGACGAAGATGGCGCGGGTCGCTTGTACACCATTGGTCGCCGTATGGGCGGACGCCCTGGATCGGCAAAATGTCACCCTGCTGCGACGTGCGCAGAGGGTGATGGCCATCCGGGCGATACGGGGGTATCGGACCATCTCCGGTGAGGTGGCATGCGTGCTGGCTGGAGTCATGCCGTGGGACCTGGACGCGCTTT
>DWLH01001533.1:0-12671 GCA_018249795.1 Heliconius telesiphe telesiphe | reverse complement strand
GGGTCTCTTTGAAATTTACGTTCTAATGAGAGAAAACGAATTTTAGCCATTGCATAAGAATCACCAAGCTCTGAAGGATCTTTTTTTAGTGGCATTGTGACTACGAATTGACCATTATCTTTTCGGTTAGTACTTGTATAAAATAGATTTTCGCATTTACGTTCTTCAGTGATAAGGGAGTGTTTGGATAAGATACTATCTAGCTCCCAGAATCTCGATAAACTTTCCTCTTGGTTTAGAAAATGACAATGATGTGAGGACTTAGGGCCTGCAATATAGCTGGAAACTAACCATCCTAACTTAGTCTCGTAGAGTTTGGGTTGGTTTTTTCCTAAATCGATAGAATTGTTACAGATTACGCTCCAAAACGTCTCAGCTCCAATCAAAATGTCGATGGCCGACGGAACACCTAAGGAAGGATCAGCCAGCTGCACCCCGGTAGGTAAATTGATGTGGTTTGTATTTATTAATTTAGACGGTAAGGCTTTGGTAATTTGTGGTAAAATTAAACAGTTAAGATTAGCTGGGTAGTCACTAAATAACGAGTTGATTATAAAATTGCAAGACTTTGTACTGTCACAGGATTGAGTGGAGATACCTGATATAGTAGAACGCGTTTCGCGTTTCTGGAGTCCCAGCTTACTGCAGAGTTCGTGCGTAATGAAGTTTGCCGTACTGCCATTGTCGAGCAGCAGTCGAGCTTTGTGTGCACTCCCTTTGTAGTCGAGTACGTGCACCAGGGCTGTCGATAGAAGTACATTGGAAGATGTAGTATGCTGATGGGTGTTTGTCGATGGGGCGATATCATTAGTAACAGTAGGTTGAGAAGTGTCAGTCACAATTGATGAGATAGGTAAGGCGACACTCTCTTGTATAGGTGCAGTAGAAGCAGGATTTGGATTTTGTATTTTATTTGTATGTAAATGTAGTAACGTATTGTGTTTGAGTTTACAGTAGCGACATTGAGTTAGGGTGCAGGTTTTATTTAAGTGCCCTGGTTTTAGACAATTTAAACAAAACTTACATTCCTTAACCTTGTTGATGCGACTTTCAATTAATAAAGCTCTAAACTTTTCGCGCGAAAATAGTAAATGTTCACTTTTACACATAGGGTATGCATTGTTTTTATTATATTTCTTATTAGATTCGTTGTTTCTTATGATAAATGATTTTGTTTTGACGTTTTCAGGATTGGTAGTAATTTTATCTTCAAGATTTTCAAGCAAGTCTGCTCGGTTGCTTAAAAAAGTACAAAATTGTGAAAGAGTGGGAGGTTCACTCAGAGTGTTCCGGAATTCCCCCCAGTACCGACTTGTAACTGAATCCAATTTATTAGACATCATATAAATAATTAAAGTATCCCAATGCTGGGTGGGTTGCTTTAGTACAGTAAGTACTCTAATATTTTTGTTGGTTACATCGAGCAAACGTCGAATAGATTGACTGGATTCCCTGGAGATGGGCTCGACATAATCAACATAATCGAATAATTAATGCATGTACATGATTATTAACTAAATAATGAAATTTGCTTATGTTGTCCAGACTATCATTCTTATGTATCATCGAAATGTAAGTATCCCTAAATTCGAGCCAATTTTGATAGTCACCATTAAATACTGAGGTATATTAATTTTTGGTAAATGAAAACGATTTTTACTATGGCTGCAAGACTCAGCAGATCTTGGGTCCTCAAATTCAGAACCCTCCTGTACCTGCTGTTTTTTACTGCCGGCATCCAATAATTCTTGTGCGGCTGCCACCAAAGAGAAGTATTGCGCTTCGAATATTTGCCGTTCGCTATATTGCTCATCAGGAATTTTGCTAAGCATTTCTAGCTCGTTCTGTAATGTGTCGAATTCATTAAACATCTTTTTCATTCGATCCAGCCTGTGCTGTAATTCAATGGAATGGAGATCACTAAGGGTAGGTTTGTAGCCCTTGGCTATCTCTAAATACGCTTGGAATTGTGTAAGTTTAGCCTTAATTGACCCTTTTGATTTTTTAAGCCGCTGAACAGTAACATCAACATCTTTAATCATATTGGTAATGTATTATTAAACTTATATTTGAAAAAAAAATACTTCAATTATTCTATGATTAGAGGAATAATATGATTCTTTTATAATTTGAGAAAAAATAAAACAAATGCACGACTGTATAGATGGAATCCGTAATTAGGTCATATAAGATAAGAAAACGTAACGTTAAATGAATGCACTGTTGGCTAGTGCAGTAATGACCTTTGGACCTAACCGGTTTTTATGAACAAATAAAATACGTCACGTAAATAAATTGAAATAATATTATAAATACGTAATCTTAGGTAATTTATACAGGATTATGGCAGATACTTCACGATTTTATCCGAAATAGACGAAATACTGACGATAATTAAATGAGGTAGGTAGGTAGGTATAGAAAAGTCTTATTATATATAGAGATTAAAAACAATAGTTTGGTAACAATTATTTTACAGTTAGGACATATCTAATCATTGATGGTGATTATATATATATACAGCGACCCGCCCGCGGCTTCGCCCGCTTTAACTATTGAATCATTCATATAATGTACCTATGTTTGCAAAGCACTTAAGATTACTAATGTGAAAATTATTTAAACCTTAATGCAACCCACATTTTCGTAGTTCCAATAATGGCCTAAGATCCCATCGCTTAAAACTGTAGGGATCAGATTTTCTAATGAAACTTATATTTAAGAATGATACATGATAGTAGAATAAATTACATTAGGGTTGCCCAAAAAAATCCTGCCGCAATCACCTTTAATTAATGTTTTTCGAGAAAATTGCACTCATATGTTTTTTATGTGAATCGCACATCATTTGAAAGAAAATCGCATAAGGAATTGGAAAAACAATGGTTGCCAGCTCTCAGTCTGCCGCAAGTCCAGGGTTGCCTGGTTTAAAGAGGTCACTTAATGTTAATATTTGCACTCATGTGTTTTTTTAATGAATTATATATCAAATTAAAGCTTATTTTTTTCTCATCACTAAAACACATGGTTGCCTGCAAAATAACTGCCGCAAGCAAAAGTTGCCATCATTTGAAATATATATACACTGTTAAATAAATTGATATATTAAAAGATAAGCCAAGGAATAATCAAAATATGTTAATAAATGATAATAAATTTAATAAAGCTCTATCTATTTACTGGTCGGTAAAAAAAAAATCTTAACAAATGCCACTAGATACATAATAATAGGCCAAAAATTTTTAATAAAATGAAATGTACTGGCAACTAAAGTAGTTATGAACTAAAAAAAAATTTGAAATTTCATTACAATTTGTTTTGATGGAGTTTGCTATTGTTTTCGCATATTATTCAAGTTAAATATATATTTTATTTCCTGTATTTTACTACGCAGTTTAAGTTTAGCTATTAAAATATCTAAAAACAATCATAAGAGATGTGCTAAGTGTGATAAAACACGTACTCAAATATGGCCATTTCCTTTTATACATTTCCTAAGCTAAGAAAGGATAATAGTGCCAAGTAAGTAATCAGACTCAAAATCTTTATTGTAAATTCTATTATATAGCCAATAATAATAGGTACTTTATTCATGATATGTGCAATGGCGGCTGCGACTGCCACACCCAGTTTTTACTAAGTAATGTACGAGTATAACTACTCTGAAGCTGTAAATAAATGCATGCATGCAGCAGAGTAGACAGGGAGAATGTAGTGCTAAGATACTCCGTTCGCTACTTTCCGCTGAATTCTAGAGGCTTTGCTTGTTGAGTGACGAAACTCAATACCTAGCTATATATATATATATATATATATATATATATATATATATATATATATATATATATATATATATATATCTAGGGGACGAGAAGAATTCCCTTCATCAGAACAAGCTGCCAGTTCCCCGCCAGCGTTGTCAGAAGACCAACAAGCCACCCACAGTCGAGAGACAGCCAGCACTTCTTCCATATGTGAAGGGGGTTACAGACAGGTAGTTTGATATAATAATTATATCAACTGACAGACGAATGCCACCTCAGTCTACCCGTGACCACGGACTACTACAAAGTGTTCGAAACGTCGGGTTTCCAAAAATGTATAAAAATACTAAATATACGCGATTAATCCGGTTAAAATAGTTTCATTTAAAATGTGTAATAATCGTGAAAATCAAAGAACTTATTACTAAGCTGTTAAGCTGTTACGTTTTTTGTTTCAAAAACTACTGATCATATTTAGATGAAACTTTCCAGGCATATTGTGTATACCAGTGTTTCCCAACCGTGTTTATCCCACCTTATCCTTTCAAAAATTTTTTAGCCCCCTTAACATATCATTTTTAACATTAGGAAATTGATTTGTTCACTTAAGAAACATAAATGATAAATGCTAGGAAGAAATCAATATGAAATTGTTAACAAAATACAGATATTATATATATATTTAAATGAAACTCTTTTAACCTGATTAATCGCGTATATTTAGGATTATACATTTTTGGAAACCCGACGTTTCGAACACTTTGCCGTAGCCCATGGTCACGGGTAGACTGAGATGGCATTCGTCTGTCAATTGACATAATTATTATATCAAACTACCGCGAACAATTTCTTAATTGCCTCATTTACTGCCTTGGATTCCTGCAGAATGAGCCGAACCGTATCTTGCCCTCCGGTATGGTGGGCTTGAGAGTTCAAAGATTTTATGAGTGGGTCCCAAGTCCCAAATTTTCTATTTAAATTCCCCATCCGGAATAATAAAAATGCGGTAGAGAACGCACAGCGAGGAGACATCTCTACGCAAATCCAATGTATCAAGCTCTGCATAGATAATTGGGCCCACAACGATTTGAACGTCTCTACGTTGTATGCGATCAATTGGGTCAAGCTGATACTGGGATGCACTAGCCCAGAGATGAGAACAGTATATGAGGTCAAACTTGGGCCCTATACAGGGCCAATCGATGTTTTAGTGTAATGTACTTTCTCGCTCTGTTGATGACCCCCAGTTTCTTTGAGGCCAGCTTGGCCTTGTTTTCCAGATGATCGCGATACTGGCAGTCACTTGAAACACTAAGGCTCAATGTGCTGATACTGGGCACGGCTGTAATTGGAATATTATGGAAGATTGGCCATAGGATAAATGGGGTTTTTTTGTTGTTAACGCGCAAATTTGTGTCTTCTTGGGATTGAATTGAAACAAGTTCCTTTCACTCCATGAGGAAATATTTCCGAGAAATACTTCAACTGAAGACACGAGTTTATTTCGGCACTGATCGATGTTTTTTCGAGAAATAAATGCGTGGCCGGAGTAAACAGCGTCCACTGTGCTATCTTTCTATCTGCATAGCAATGAATGCTGGAACCCTCTAACATGTCATTGATATACAGAAGAAACAGCATATAGGATGAAGCCCATAGGATGGAAGTTAAGCAACGAGCGCCCCATGGCACACCCGATCAAAGGCCTTCGCCATTTTCAATTGCTTGCCTCAATAGCAACAGCCCACCGATGGGCGAGATAAACCAGAAGATCGGTCGGTTGAGTGACCAATGACCGACTAAAGGTCTTTAGTCAATCGGTGATCCTCTGGATAAACCAAGAGCTGGTTATGGATGATGCTTTCCATGAATTTTGAGATTAGAGGGTGATAGCAAAAGGACTGTAGTTAGATGGATTGGAACCAGTGCCTTTCTTCGGGATCAGGTGGATAAGAGCATTCTTATATGTCATTTCCTATGTGTAATGGAGAAAACGAAGGCTGGCTAAAGTTACCAAGTGTCACCGTTGAGAGCTCCGAAAATTTATGCTCCATAAGCTTTCAAGCTTTCCGCTGATTTTGGCGATATGCTCGGACTTTGCTCTGGCAATTTGCAACTTAAAGTACCTACAGTAGGCTCGGTTATACTTCCTCTTGGAGACTTTCACCTTCGGATCTTTAGTACCAGTGCTTTGGCCCTGATTGGATATGCCTCACTTTGCTGAAGGCAGCAAGTTTACAAGACGTATCAAACCAAGCCAATACCCTGCCACCGATTAGCACAACAGTGCTAGAAATATAAAGTTCCACACTCTGTAGAACCACGTCGGCAACAGCAGCGGCACAGGTACTAGGATCATCGGAAGAGAAGCAAACCGGACCCCAGGGATGACTAAAATGTAAACATCCCATATCAATCTGCTGATTTGTAGTGCCAACCGCGACGAGTTGCGGTATTCTACAACTGCCGCGCTTAATAGGCACGACATTCCATACCAGGCAGTGGTCTGAGCCCCAAAGGAACATCGACGACGAGTCGGTACTGTTCTGGATGTGAAGTCAGCAGAAGGTCCAGTAAAGAGGCATTGTGGTTATCCACGTCGGTGGTGTGTGCCCCAAGCCAACTGGGCCAATTGTGCGCATTGAAATCGTCAAGTATCACGACCTTAGCGGAGGGGATCTAGGAGAGCATATCGTCGATAGCCGATTGCATTTGCTTGATTGAGCTGATAGGCATGAGTAGACACAATGGTCCGAGTCAACATTGAGCCAGACAGTTGAAAGGTTCCAACCTTCAAAATTGGCAATTATCTAATGCGAAACGAAGTCGCATGATCCGGTCGAGTCTGCCCTTGCGTGTTGCCATTGCTGGTGACGTGACTCTCCCACACGTACTTTAGTCGCCTTTTACGACACCACCAGTAACAGGGTGATCCTATTCTTAGCCGAGAACACATGGCAAAAATAATTTTAATAGAGATTTTTCTACATTAATTTATTAAGTAAATTTAGTAAGATCCATTCGCTTGCTTCATAGAGATTTTATGTTAGGTTCCAATTTGGTTAGCTTCAGTCTCAAGTCTCCATGTTATGTTATATCCAGTCGATTTCTTTTATAACCAGTAAATCATTTACAGCACTAAATCCACATTCAGCTAGGATATGGAAACTGTAGCAATAGTTTTCTAGCACATTTGGTTGAATTTGGGTATATGATTTCTGTTTCCTCATAAAGCC
Source organism: Heliconius telesiphe telesiphe (assembly GCA_018249795.1). Classification (NCBI taxonomy): domain Eukaryota; kingdom Metazoa; phylum Arthropoda; class Insecta; order Lepidoptera; family Nymphalidae; genus Heliconius; species Heliconius telesiphe. Next base: position 5,671 of record DWLH01001533.1, on the reverse strand, counting down.
ATGCCATCGCTCCTTTTATATTATACTAGTGGGCGCGCGCGGCTTCGCCCGCTTATTTGCACCCTTAGGGGTGAATTCTAAGAAAACCACGAAACACGTGTTCAATTAAATATTTTTAAAAGTCTACATTTATTTTTTTATAAAAATCGGTGCCGATTTAAAAAAAACCATACAAACTTTCATCCTTTTAGGGTTAAAATTTTTCAAAATCCCTTCTTAGTGGATGTCCAGATTATAGAAATAAACATCTGTCCAAATTTCACGTTTCTACGCACAGCGGTTACGGCGTGCGTGCGTCTTACCTCAGTCAATCGGGTACATGTCCTTTTATATATATAGATAAAGTTTTAACTGACTCATCACTTTACAAATCTGCGAGTTCTTCTTGATACTGGATATTTGATATATCAGACAAATCGATGAAACGACAAAATCGATTTGTTTTAAATCAGTTTTTTTTTCTTTTTAATCAGCGGATTTAATATTGACAATATATCTTACGTAAGTTATCAATACTGCCTCTCAAAATTGATTCATCCATTTGTACTGAGAATTTTCTTGTTTTTACGTATTTTGTCTATTCTTTAAGAGATGCTGATATTGACGGTTTTCTTAAATTTTCTCTTATAGTTTGATATTTTCCAGTTTTGACAATGAATAAATAATTGTTATAACTCGCCTCAAGTATACGATTATTGGTTGAAGTGTGAGCAGTAAATAGAGACTTTAATGTTGTTATTTGCTTGATTGTTATTTGTTTGATATTTTCCAGTTTTGACAATGAATAAATATTTTTTATAACTCGCCTCAAGAATACGATTATTGGTTGAAGTGTGAGCAGTAAATAGAGACTTTAATGTTGTTATTTGCTTTTTGTTGCCAGCGGTTTACAAACAACTGCGTTATTTGGCAAGTTTTTAAAACGACCGAGGTTCGCTGCGGCAGACGGCACGCTCCACGGTGAATCCTGGACATAGTTTACTTGAAGAGTCCAATCACCCAGTTGTTATTTTGGTCTTGTCAAACGAAAATATACCTAATAATTATTTACAGCAATTATTTAAGAATTTGCGTACTTAGTTAAATTGGAAACGGTTAAAATTGTGTCATGTTCATTTTTGAATTGCCCCTTTTAACTATCAAATTGCCCCTCTGTGGGGCGTAGGCTTCACGTTGGGAAGCACCGGTCTATATATTGCAATGGCAACAATGTATATATACATTTTGTATAATTTGCCCGTCGTGGCGCAGGGATACAAGCGTGTGGCTGTAACGTGTAATTGTGGGGCCGAAAGATGATGTCTTTGTATTATAATATATATTTTTAAATTTTGCCAAAGTTTATTTTTGTATGGCAAAATTCATAAATGTTGTGTCATCGCTTAATGAGGCATGAAATTGTATGGTGTATAATTTTCTCTTATATTTTAACGACTACTAACTATTGCATGCGGCTTCGCCACCGTGGTCAAAAAGACTTAAGAATCAAGTATTATATATTATATAAATTGACCTAAAATATAGTATAATTATGATAAAACAAAATATTAATTAAATAAAAAACAAGCTTTCTAATTTTTTTATGGTGTATTGTATTTTATAAATCAATCCCTTTCATTTTATATCCATGTTAGGTAGTAAATAAGTAAAAGGTATTTTATTTGTGTGTGTATGCGATCTCTTCGTAGGTTATCCAGAGTCAGCTTAGATGATTGAATCCGCAATGAAGAGATACAGAGAATGGCAGGTACTAGCGAGGATGTCACGACGAGAATGAAGAAGAATGAGAGAGTTAGGGGGAGACCTCGACCTTCGAAAACACAATATCAAAGATACCGGAGGAAGGTCACGTAAAAAGCATGAGGACCTCCCGAAGGGCATGCATGAAGAGGTGGAGGACAGTGGACGAGGCGAAAGAGATATGTAGAGACCGTAGCGTTTGGCGCTCCGTTCTCTCTAACTACCCCACTAGGAATACAGTGTGAAGTTAAGTTATCTGAGCGTCCTCGCAATTTAAGTTTTGGGCGATAACTCTTAATATATATATTTTTAAATTCTAAGTTATGTACTGTTCATATAGTACATTTTAAATATAAAAATTGTACACAAAAAACACAAACAAAGAAATCAGTACTACTAACTAAGAATAAGTCCTTTAAGAAATAAAATTTATTTATACTTACTTATACCTAGAAATATAAAGGTCACAGAGATGTTATGCGTTTGCTACCAAATTTGAAAACAATTTACTGACTGAATATATATTAGAGACCACATTAGCGAAGCGGCACGTCATCTGACTGCAAACGCAACGGCTTCGGGTTTGATTCTCACTCGGGGAATTAATTATTTTCATTTCCTCTCTCTGGTGTCAAGATAAAACGCGGCGTTCAGTTTTTGAAAATAGGGCAGTGCATGGAGAACTCGACTAAATTTTCTCTGCTTACCCTGCTATAGCGTGAAGCTAGTTGGATATAGCGTGAAGCTAGTTGAGATTAACGTACCGTGTAAAATCTATGGGCGTCGTTGAAATATCTTTACACTAGGGGCTCATATGTCAAATAACTAAGCTATGTACGTGAAACGACAAAAAAAAGACGTATTTAGCCGTACCTCAAAAGGAAAAATGAAATCGACAAAAGATCACTTTGTTGTCCATCTGACCGACTGTCAAGACCATTTATTTCGAGATCTCGTACAGGTATCAAGCTGAAATTCATATGCAATATCTATTTATAGGTCCATTGTTCCTTGGGGCACAGAAAAATTTAAGCTTCTAATTCAACTCAATCAAAAACGATGTATCGTTTTTGCTGCATTTTGCATGAAAATCGACGCTTAATCCAAAACTATAGGGTAACTATAGGGATATATTTCTAGTAGACCTACTCTTATGAAATTATTGTTTATAGATATTTCATAGAACAAAATCATTGAAAATCTATTATTGTCGTTCATTTCATACTAATTGTGTGCAAACTTATGTGTCAACTTTTAAAAGCTGTACTTAACGTTGACCTACAATCCTGAAGTTGCCACGGGACTCTGGGTGGGTGAGTCTGACTCGCACTTGAATGGTTTTTTTTTTATTTACCAACGATATTTTAAAAGCATCTAACAATTAATATAAGAATATTTTTACAGACCTCGACTCTAATGCAAAGCAATTTCTATATCGTACTGGTCTTCAAGGTTTTAAATTTTTATTAGAATGTTGGTATAAAACAATTGTAACGAATTGTAAAATTCGTTAGCACAAACATTTTTCGAGAAAATGTGGTTTAATTTAATATTTGTCTGTTTGTGCTTCTATCGAATTATTATTTCTTTTTTATATTTTTTTCTTTTTAGATTAACGCCGTATCCCACATTTAAAAGGGCATGCAGTGGAAGAGTAGTGTTACTCCGTTCTCCACTTTTCGCAAAATTTTTGAAACATTGCGTGTAAAGTGGCGGAACTCAACCCCTGCTTTGTCTTGTTACCAGAGCGAGGAAATGAAAATAATATACACCCCGGAATAGGAATCCATACCATATTTAATTTTAAAGAATATTTGTATTTACTATTTTTTTTTATATTTTTTAATGTTTTCAATAAATAACAGATACAGATTTTAAATTACGATATATACGTAACTTGTTCCTGCGTCCCTGGAAACGTATTGGTTTTTCACTATTTTTTTACGCATCGCACAGTGTCAAAACTTCCCCCAACTTCAAGACATTTTATTTTGAGTGTCCTACGAGAATGGACAGTCGGTCTGTCTTTTACGCAATCAGGGCCAAACTGCTAATTCAATTGTGATAAAATACTCATATAGAGATACTTGAGGGTCTTGGGATGAACATAGGTTACTTTATTTTTCTCATAATTGTAATTTTCTCGATACATATAAATATATAAAATTATATTTCAATGTGACAAGCAATTTATTCTGCCATATTAATAACAACCGTCGCTAAGTAACAAGGAACTTTGTTGTTTTAACAAAAAGTTGCCCAAAATGGGTTTCCTGAACTCTTACGTGCGCTGACTCAACCTTAAGAGACATAATATAAAAATAATGTTTTATAAAAATATTGTCCTTTAAAAAATCTATTGAAAAAGTCTGCGATAGTATTTGTTAATCTCTGAAGGTTGAGCTACAGGAACCATTTTAATATATTTAATTTAAATTTATCGAATTATGGTTAATGTGTTTTCTATAATTTGGTATTCATCCTTATCAAAATAAATATAATAGTCACCTTTAGCATTTCACCTAGATTAAAATTATTTATTACTATACATCATTCTAATAAATAGCTTAAGGAGATATCACTGATTCAAAATGAGCTAGCCTTCGAGCCGCACGGTATGACCGACTCGAACAGGCATACGACGTTAAAGCTTTTGTATTATAAATTTTCATATATTTTGGATCTACTGTAAATTTTTTAGTGGTTATTTGCTGTTTATTATTAATTTACATTTTTCTTTGGTTCTTCGCTTCTTCGAGTAGAAGATTGGTTACAATTTTTTAATTTCTTGGTGTGGTGTAAGTTTCGGCTCTGGGCGGCATCGGCATAATATTATTCAAGTCTTGAGGAAAGAATGGTACACTTAATGAATCGTACATTTTTTATTTTTTTTATTTGATATTGCTCGCAATAATTATCGTATTTAATGTAGAAGAGTTTAGTTATTTCATTTAGTATTTATGTACGCGCGCATGGAAAATGTGTAAAAACGTTTTTCCTGGATAATTAAGTATCCCGTGGAAATACCGGGATAAAAAATAGCCTTTTTGTTGCTCCATAACCCGGCTATCGATCACTGAAAGTTCTATATATTTTTTTTGTATTTGAGTACAATGTAAATAACCACATGCACTTAATAAATACAGCTATTTGGAAGTCACAAACAGAAATTTAAAATTTATCTATAAGAAACGGACAAAGCAACGGAAACCTTGCAGTTATCAATAATTTTTTGTCGCAAAATGCCTTATTGTGACTTATTTATAAGAGATTCAGTGTCGCGGATTTTTATTAGAATGAATGAAATTGAATATTTTTGTAATACGATGTACTTGCATATATTTTATTATTTTTCTTAAGGACAACCAACAGTGACCATTTTTGTGTTTAAAATAAAGAAGGAATAATTGCGAAACTATTTTCAATAGTACAGTCTTTATTCGATTAAGTAGAGTTAGACACATTGTGAGCATTATACAGTTTGAAATTAGTTTTTACAGTATATCACAGAAATGGATATTTTAGAAAATATCAAAGTTTTAAAATGAACAAAAAATCGTGTATTGTAACGAACATATTGTAATTATTTAAAAAAATTAAACAAACTGCGACAGTATATATGTTCGCATAGCATTATCTATTTTTTTACTGTATTGATTATAGATTATTATAGAATACGTGTGATCCCGGCTTAGAATAGGATCATCCTGGTACTGGTGGTGTCGTAAGAGGCGACTAAAGTACGTGTGGTAGAGTCACGTCGCCAGCCATGGCAACACACATGGGCAGACTCGACCGGATCAATACCACCCCCGGCATTTAAAACTGGCGTTAAGTAGTGGCTTTATGCCACTGCGTTTCGCATCAGGTAATGCCGGGCTCCGGAGCCCAACCCCCACCCCTCCCTGGAATATGATAGCGGCACTCAAAG
>DWLH01001532.1:0-12671 GCA_018249795.1 Heliconius telesiphe telesiphe | reverse complement strand
AACGCTCTAACTACGCGCGGAATATTAAAAAGCAATGGTAAATAAAGGATAACGCATTTTGTAAGAAATATTAAAGTCCAACGTGATTCGCAGACGAGATTTAAATTCTACTACTATTATTTATATAGTATATTAGGTATATTATGGTGTCAAACGGACGGAGGAATCCTAGTGTTAATACACTCCGCCAAATTTTCGAGACATGCGTGCAATGGGTATCGAGTTGCGGTACTCAACGTTGAGTTTTGTGAGGAAATGAAAATAATTAATTACCCCCGAATGGGAAGGTATAGTATAAAAGCTTTATTTACGTAGATGGAGTAGCTAGCTACAAGTGTTGAAGAACATTTACGAACTTAGTATTTAGAACGAATGATTAAAATGTTATTTCTTTTGATGGTTCTAAATGCGACGCTTTATATCTGCAAAACCCTCGATATGTTATATTTACATTTAACACAAATTATAATTATAATTGAAATATTATTATTATTCCTGTATACAGTAGTAGGCTAAGGGAACATAGTATTGTGATAGTCCGTTCTACTGTTTTTATAGACATTGCGTGTTGAGTAGTAGAATTTAACGACGCCCTTTGTCTTATTAGTAGAGCCAGAAAAAGAAACAATCTTCAAGTGGGAATCGATCTCAGAAACATTACGTTTACCCTTAGACGCTATGCTAACGCTGTACCACGACGGCCTTAAATGCCTACAAACTTATATTTTTGAAGGTCAATAAATAAACAATACGATATTTCATCTTCGCGTATCCAAACGCTTACGTTGAGCTCGACGTGGATTCACATATATTTGTGTTGTTCCTGCCAGACTATTTTATGTTAGCTTGGAGAAACAACAGGTAGTAAATGATGTGTACGTTATGTTTGTATGTTCAAATCGTTTGAAGGAATGTTAATAGTGAAAGTAGACATTTCTTTATCTATGTCGGATAAGGCAAAGTGCGGTGTTGAGTTCAGCTATTCAATGCAAATTCGGGCGGAAAACGGAATGTTTTAACACTAGATCCTCTCTGTCTATACTGCCGTATGATATAAAACTTGAAATATATATTTTAAATGTGGCATGAGATTTAATGTAGTAGTAAGTATGATGATGATGAAGATGAAGTATCGAAAATTTTAATGTAGCAGGACTTGAATAAGTAGCTCTCGGATCTTGACTAAATATTGGAGAAAATTAAGTGGGTTATGCTTTGGTCGGATGCGGTTGTTACAACTTTGCTAATTATATATATATATATATATATATATATATATATATATATATATATATATATATATATATATATATATATATAATACTCGTAACACAAAGTGTTTTGTTATGTTCTAGTCTATTCCACCTTTTGTAGACGCTTAGGTACATGTATTCTATAATTGTGTATAGTTATATTTTTCTTTACCGGTCAATATTCTTCGTGTGTTTTCAATACAACGTGACATTGGCGAAATGAAATGTGCTCAACTGGCACGCTCGAAACGCCATAATTTAAGAAATCAAACAATCGTAGACGCTCCGTAGTTTATAATATAATTGAAGTTTCTTAATTTGGTGAAAAGAGGAGTGTCTTGATACTAGCTAGATTCCCTCTGCCAATCCTGCTGTACCCGGGATACAGCGTGACGCTGATTAAATTTCTTTTGTTGTGAAAATATTTTATATACATTCTTCCATTAAGACTTTGAATCCATAACTCGTATTCAAATGTACCACGACAACGTCTAAACCCATAAGTCAAATCAGTTCACTATTAAAAACATTCCAGAAAGATAACTTTGAAATGTCAACAAGTGGTTCAATATTACTATACGGTATAACTCGTATCCTTCTATATATTATGTATGTAGGTATGTCTCGTGTTTCCGATGTCAGAGGAATGCGAAACGGTGCGTGAACGTATTTTTAAATAATATATTTATTGTCTTTTTATTTTTTTATAGAAAAAATTAGAGAGCGGTGCTCTACACGCAGTGTTTTAAAATAGACAGGGGGAGAAGAACAAGACGGAGTGTATTAACACTAGGTTCTCTCTGTGCAAAATAAAAGAACAAAGTGATAAGATAATTGGTTGCGTAATAAAATGTAGTTCATGCTGGAGCCCAACGTCACATTTTGTTTGAATGAACGAAATTCGAGATACTGTTAGTAAATAATGTTATACAATATGTTTCTATTTAAACAGTTATATCTTATTTTTTTAGTTTGTTCTTATTTATCTCGAAAATTGAGTCTACGAGACATGATATTTAATATTCATGTAAAACCCAAAATATTTTTTTTAACACTTATTTTTTTTATTTATTACTACAAATAAAAAAATGTTCGTAACTGAATATTTCCAAATGATAAATCAAAAAGCCGCTGATAAGTGCGGATCACTTTCCCTTTGATGTACTGATAAGGCGTCAAGGGGTTCATCCCCTGGGATATAAAATGTTGAAAAAAAAATCTAAATGCAATGACATTTTTTTATTGCTAAATATGTTTCTTGTCGTCTAGGCGCACCGGGTTCGATCCCCACTCAGAGGAACGAAAAATTAGACAGAACGTGGAGTCGGAGTGTTTTTACAGTAGTTTCCCTCTCGCCTACCCCGCTATATGGGGAATAAAATGCGAATCTAAACAGATTTTTTTTTATATTTTTTTATTTGTGTTCTTTTATGTTGTTATTATCTTAAGGTATTCAGTAAATATTAGCTAGTTAATTTTGGGTGAAGTTGTTTATTTAACCAAAATTATCCCCGAATTGTTTTAGAACCCACAACCGCCGTGTTCCAATAAGCTTCTTCCAACTTATTTTTAACAAATACAGTTTAGTGGTCAGAGCGGTTGGACGTTTAAATTATTAAACGATTTCTAAAAAAGTATTTCTCTCAACTTCGTCAATATACAATAGTGCAGGTTGTAAAAGGGAAACATTTATATTCTAGGTAAAGTATGAGAACGATTGATAGCCTCCCATTGTGGTAGCATCGCAGCTCGGACTACCTACAAATTGGGCCGTGTAACTCGATTCCAGTACGGACCAGGGTTGGTTTGGAATAAATAATGTTGTACTTTGTATTTGGGAAGTACGTATATATGCTGCATTTGTTATTTCTATACCCTTGAGTTATGTTCTTTTAGTTTTTTTTTTAAATTATAATAAATTTTAGCCCGTGTCCTCCCTCTCGTTGAAATAACTAAGAGGTGTGTGTAACTCTCAGGATCGCATTGACCGTAGGTACAATATGTAGCTTTTCATACTAGATTTTATTTAATACTAGAAGATTAATTTGATTTTTTTCATTTCGCAGGAGTAATTTTAAAGAAAAGCGCGATCAAACAAACAAACTCTTATATTCTTTAAGCTTTATTATATTAGTATAGATTGCTATAGATTTCCTTAAGCATAATTCACATTCTGGGAAATTACAAACTTCGTAAATCCTGAAAATTACGTGATTGGATAAGCTTAGAATTTTCTTTTAAAAAAAAAACATGAATTTTAGATTTTCTTAGTAGTCTTTTAGCATTAAGAGCTAAAAAATCTTCCACTCTCTATACGTACCTATATAAAACTAAAACCTTTTCCTTTCGTCGACCTCGACCGAACTTGACCTACATTTACCTATCTATCATTATGTAAATGTATGCCAGAGAAGTAAATCTCATTATAATTATTTTATTTACGTTTCAAGTGAAATGAAACACAATGAGACCACAATGCTACAATCATTAGTACAGTCGGTGCTTCAAATGACAAATTGTGTATTTTTTCTGGTTCACTTTTTATCCCGCATATAGAACTACGTTCTTTATTTTCCGCCTGAATTAGAGACGTTGTTGCGGGTTTGTGCGTGCGGGCGTGGTATTGAGACAGTTTTGGGCGAGTAGTGGAACTTAACGCAGCACTGACACATATTATGTCTATTTTTTTTCTGTAAAAATTGGTTCTGTAAATTTTTTTCTGTAAAAAAACATCTTTAAATATAATTGGCCGTAAAATAGTGACTTATCACTACCTTCTATTTGCCACATAGTTTCTTTTAGCTTTATACTGTACTTCCATAGCCAAGTAGGCAGAGAGAACTGAGAGTGTTAAAATACTCCGATATCTGCGGAGATGCTGAGAATTTTTGAGGTGCTGCATATTGAGTGGCGGAACTCAACGCCGTTCTATATTTATCAGGGCAGTTAAAAGAAACATGAGTAAAGAGTATCAAAACCCACAACCACGACTAACGAAATCAAACTTAAAATAAAACAAATTCCGAAAACGTAATGAGGTAACAAGTAAAATGCACATAGTTAACAATTCAATAACATATACGCCATCACGTATTCAATACTGCCTCTGAATCCGATACCGTTCAAGAACACTGTAGTCTATCCCGCTATAGTAAATTTTGTGCATAGGTTTGAAATGAGACTTTAAATCGAATCTAACCAGTAGCGTAGGGGACAAGGAATTTCGGATTTGCCACTTCCCTTTTACCAAAGTGAATGCCGAACGGTGAAAAAGAGATTTATTGTAGGTTTACTGTTCTCGTGTATATAAGGCTTTTTGTGTGGGTTTGTTTGTGTTAAAAAAAAATTGCTATCATGATGAGTGTAGTTGTGGGTTGAAAAAATTGTTAGGAAGATTTTTTATGATATATGCATACATACTTCATTCGCTTACATCATCCGTAAAGCGGTGTTAGGTTGCGTTATTCAACGCAAAATTATTTTTGGTTGGCCAACCAGTATATTGTATATTATTTAGAGTCGTTCTCAGCTTTGCTAAGAATACATGAAAAATTTTAACAATAATGGGCATCATCAATATATATTTTTTAAATATTACAATATCCTACAAGACAATTACAAGAGATAATTAACACAATGAAAAAAGAAAGTAAATAAATATAATTAATATACGGCACTAACAAAAAATTTTATACATAATATGAGATGTTTTAAGTGACCTGAGTAACTATGACCTCGAGCCATCGAAACAATCGACGTAATATTTCGCAGCCTATATTCTTCGTCAATAATTCTGCTAAATTCTGTCAACAAATCATATTTAATTCTTTACTAGGCATTATAAGTTAGTCTCTTTGGTTAAATTTTTTAACTTTAACCCGCACAACTAAGTTCTGCGGAAGCTTACACGCGAAGAAAGCAACAAGGTTTCTAACTGAGAATTCTTCCGTGTTCTTGAATTATATAAGGAATTTCCACACGCGAAAGGATATTTGCCACTCGATTTTTAACTCAAAATTTGATTTACTTTAATATTAAAAAATGTTTTTATTTAGAAATATACATTAAAAATTATATTGTTATCTAATATAATAGTCATCATGACCCAGTGCGGCTTCGATGATACCTATTCAGCGTCTTCGCTAACTTGCTCAGTTAACATATACAACTTTACTAGTACTTTACTAGTTTGTTTTGATAAATACGTACTCGAAGGATTGATTAAAAAAATATTGATGGATTATAAAAAACAACAAAGATTTTTTTTCAATTCGAACCAGTAATTCCTGAGATGAGATCGTTAAACAAATCTTTCAGTTTTTTTAGTTTCACGCTGTATTCCGCAAATAGCAGGATAGTTAGAGGGAACCAAGTGTGACACTCTGTTCCCTTTAAGACACCTCCGTTCTCCACTTACCGTTAAATTCTCTATAGCATATGGTGTTGAGTGGCGGAAATCGACGCCGCACTTTGCCTTGCTACCAGAGCGAGGAAAATATTAAATATTTAATTCCCCCAAATGGCAATCGAACCCACAACTGTTGCGTTTACAGTATGTCCCTACTCCGCGACACTTGATAATATTTTATATTAATATTATTTTTATATTAACATTTAGTTTCATAATATTTTATGTTAGCATTAAAAAACTTACCTTGGTTATTTTTATCTTTATAAAATACACTTTTTACATATAAAGTTAATTTAAAATATATTCAACAAGGACATTCTATCAAATAATCACACTTCTCTTCCAACTTTGACTTTATCATAAGAAAACTTTTTATACCAATTCCAATATAACTTTTCAGCTTTACACACAGTATTCGATCTATAATAATTTTCAAACGAACTAAAAATAGCTCAATGTTGTTGTTTTTTCATTATAAGAAACAATTATTTTGACAAATATAAAACAATTAATTAAGTAATGATTTGTAATAATGAAAGATTTCAATAATTATAGATCGAATATAACACAAGTTTTAACAATATAGGTTCAGCAAAGCTTTCTGCACTCCATAAATGGTATGTATTGCTTAAGATCACTGTTAATGTTTCTTCATGTCAAGTAATTTGTGATTTTTGCCAAAACACAAAAAAAAATGTATGAAAAAAATGATGGGTGACCATTTTTGCAAATGAAACATTAACACTAGCTTTCATGTTCTAAAACTTATTTTGTCACTTATACTGACTAGCTTCTATACATAGTTCTTATTGCATCCACTACAGTGTATATTAACATACATGTACACAAAATGTGAAAGGAAGGTTGACCCAATTTTCAATGCGATACGAAAATCGCGATATAAAATTATAATATAAGCTATGTTTAGTTTAAAAGTAGCAATATATTAGAAATTTTAGTTTTAAGCAAAGAAATTCGGTGAACCTAACCTAAACTTTTATGTACAAAATATATATATATGATCATTTTTAATATTATAATATCGTACCTTTTATGCACATATAAAACTAAAGACAGACACACTCTAAAAAAAAAATATAATAAACGAAAATTATATCAAAAAAAAATATTAAAACGCTCAACTACATGTATGGAGAAAACAAGACACTACACTAAAATGTCTCTACACAGACAGACAGTGTATTTTATATACATTTTTGTTTAGTTATTATGTAGCTTTGTTACCTTTGATGAGATTGGCATGCACAATAACGCTATATGAAGTATCGGGAAGTATCGTGGGATATTTTTTATTGGGAAATTTAATAGATAAATACTATTGAGCAAAGAGTGGTCTAGTCATTTTTATATGTGCAGGGAAGGGAAGGGAACGCCCCGTCGAAGAGACAACCGACTGTTGAAATTACGGTAAGTTAGGTCATTTTGAACTTTATTTATTTTTGTGTTTAAGTTCATTTTTGTTTAACCCATTGTAATTTGAAAGTTTCGATCCGGTTTTATTAATATAGTTAGCTAGTATACTCTAGTTTAGTTAGTTAAATGCTTTTTTTAATTATTTTTTTTGTTTTTTTCTCTCATTTCGTTTGGAATTTGTTTTTGTATTATTTTTCTTTGCTGTAGTTTTAGTGTTTTCAACTAGATTTTGCAGTAACGATTTCCTATTTTAAGTTCGCTTTCCTCAATGTCACCTTTCCGTGTATTTTTTATATATATAATAAAATTATTTAACACTTTTTTCTAAAATATAAAAATAATGTTAATATAAAAAAACTATAGTAAACAATAACTTTAGTTACATCTATATTTGTTTTTGAATAATATTATTGGTTGTTTGAAAGTCACATATTGCAAAAAAATACCATTATTAAACAAAAAAAATGCTGTAAATTTAAATTATTGTATTTTTTTTATAATTTTAAAAGCTTTAAATTTTGTCAGCATTCCTATTTACTTTATTATATATATTATTTGTGGCTTCTGTAGCGTAACTCAACACCGCGCTTAGAAACATATTATAATATGTATTTTTAAACGTAGATATATACCCTTTTGTTATTTGCTATTATTCATTTGGAATATGTTCTGTTTACAAATGTTTGTTTGCCCGTATAGTCTTGTTTAGTAGCTTTATCTATATGAACTTCGCGCTTTATCCCGCAAATTACAGGATACCCATAGAGCAACCAATATTTAAAGAATAAAAATAATACCTTGTATATATTTTATTTCCTTAGAATAATTATATAGCAACGACTATACTACGGTCTTAAAATTATTTACTTTGTCAGAAAATCCAATTTATATCATCGATGCATGTGCTAATTAATATCTCGTGTTGGTATATTTCAGTTAGATTTTTTTATACAAATGATAGTAAATGTATTGTTTGTTGTACACGTTTCATTATAATGATAAATTATTTAATAATATTGTATTAGTGAATTGAGCTTAATCAAAATTAAAACATATTTTTTTAGTACAGTAAGTGCTAAAGGAAATATTTTGGGAGTTGAACCTGTATCCTTCGTTAACCTACTAAGCTATGTTCGGAAGGCGGTTCTGTAAAAAATAATAATATAATAATAAAGTTAGCGTAGAAGTGTCATTAAATATTTGAACCATTTTTAAAGGGGTATTCCACGCTAAAAATATTTTAAAATACATATAAAGATTTCGACGTTGCGGGACTCGAACCCGCATCTCTTGGAAACCGTCCAAGAAATTTCGTTCAAATTTACTTTACGTTTTCTAAACATTTGTTTATGTATTTAAATTACACCTATAACCTATATATTATAGTGTTGAGACACTCCTTTCTTTACTTTGAAAAAGACAGAGCACAACGCCGCGATTAATTTAGTTAGCGTAAGTAATTCTATGAAAAAATTTTTACTATCCCTACATATAGATAAATTCATATATCTTTTATATCTCTTACAGTATCAGAAGATGTACAGCCTACGCAACGAAGTGCGCCACTGCTACAGTCCCCTCAGTACACCGGTGGACGACCACAGCCTTACAGTGAGTAGAAATGTTATATATATTCATATTATAAAAATAATGGATTTTTGTATCGAAAGGATAATCTTAAACTAGATTACAGTACGTTCCACTAATCGTGGTCCCCCCATCGCAAGTTCACTGATATATGGCTACGTAGTATTTGATTTTAAGATTTTTCTTGCATTACCACATTTGACTGGAAACGCGAATTCCCCTTTGGGGAATGAATTATTTTTATTACCTCACTCTGATAACGTCTTCCTCGTCACGTGAGTGGGGGACGGAGTGTCCTAGCACTAGGTTCCTTCTGTCTATCTTGCTATATGCAAGACATAGTGTTAAGCTAAAATCAAATGTTTAGTGTAATTTAATTCAGGATAGCTACCTTGAATTTGAATATAGCTTTTATTTTAAGAGAATATACAAAAGTCGTAAGTCGGATCGTACCACGTAATTTCTTTTTTCGTTATTTCAAAATTTCTTTATATTTGCTTATATATTTTGCATTTTTTTCTTAGCTTTAATTACTGGCGTATTATTATTTAAATGAAATTAAATTGAATATATATTACAGTTCGACTTTACATAATTACATACTTCACTTCTACGCATCAGATATCCTATTAGCTTTTGTTCTTAACATATATTTTAAAAAAATAAATGGTAAAATACTTTAAATATTATTTCTAAAATTCTATCTACCGTTGCGGAGTAGCGATAAGTAGCGATAAGTACGGTACGCAGAGGGAACCTGTTGTTAAGACACCCCATTCCCTTCTTTCCGACCTATTTTTGTGCGTGTTCAGTGACAGAACTCAAAGCTTGGTCTTGTATCCAGTCCGAGAAAATGGAAATACATATTTACCCGAGTTGGAATCCAACCCATAACCGTCGCATCTAATATCTTGAAGTTCCCATAAACAAGGAATATCTCGTAATTAACGTTTAATCTAACAAAACTTTTGAACATCAGTTGCCAGGTGAAACGAAAGCAACTAGAACACAAAGTTACCTTATCAGTTAGTTACTAATTTCTTCTCTTCTAAGAAATCAAGTTTCTAAGTGTGACACTGTCGTTGGTAGTTTGAACGAATCCTGGACTTCTAACTTTTGTGCTTTTCAAAACTTTTTAAATTTGATCCCGGATAGACGTGACTTATAGTAAACTACTCGGTTTAAACTGTGTGACTTGTACTTTTTTTTAGAAAACATACATCAAAAATTAACATAGCGGTATTGGAAACCGCGTTAGGAACTGTCCAGTCGATCTGACTGTTACGCCACTGTGTTTTTCTTTCTTAATTGTGGAATTACTTTAAAATTGTTAGAAGTGTGTGTTGGGACGTTTCGAGTCGTAGCGACGACGTACGTATGGTTTTAATTTCACGTTGTATCCTGCTAATTGCATGGCAGGCAGAGGGGAACTGGTGTTAAGACACTCTGTTCCCCACTTTCTACCGAAATCTTGAGGCATTGCGTGTTGATTTGCCGCACTTTGGCTTGTTACCAAAGCGAGGAAACGAAAATATAAAATAATTAATTTCCCCTGTAAACACGACGGTTGTGGTTTCGATTTCCACTCGGTGGATATACTTTTATTTCACCGCTGTGGTAACAAAACGAAGCGCGGCTTTGAGTTTCATATGAAGAAAGAACTAATATACATCTGTATTAGAAATAATAAGAGGCCAGTCGTGGCGCAGGGGCAAAAGCGTGCAACTATAAATAAACACTATAGGTTGTGAGTACGATTCCCGCTCGAGAAAATTAAATATTTAATATTTTTATTTCTTCATTGGTAACGAGACAAAGCGGTGCTTTAAGTTTCGCCAATGACCACGCAATGCCTTCATAATTTGACGAAAATTGGGGAACGGAAATGTCTTAATCGGACCGGGTTCCTTCTGGTAATCCTGCTATGTGCGAAATACAGCGTGAAGCTAAAAAAAAGAAAAAATAATAATAAACAATCTCGACCAATATAAGCCACGAGTGATCTTTTATTCGAAGCGTTTCGTTAATTTCCCGCTTCGGTTGCGTGACGGCGCGGCGTGTCTTCTTGCCGACGGACGTTCTATTTGTGTAGTGTCGTTTTTCTATACACCTATTCCATACAACTATTTTGGGAACATATTTTTTTATAAAGATTTATAGATTTTGGCTGTAAATGTTATGAGTGACGGTCGCGTCTCTTTATCTCTCAATTCTCAGTTGTGAGATTTTCTGTTAGTTTAGCTTAACGCGTCTCTTGTATGAAATAAAGGTTATCATTATCCTAGGCAAATATGTATGTAATATAGTGCTAAGACACTTCTCTATATTTCACTGAAATTCGAGAAATTCCACGCTTCGTAGGTCAACGCCGCATTTTGTTTTATAAACATTAAAACATTTTTTTTAAATATATATAATAACTCGATATTTTGTAATAAACATCGCGTATATACACACATATATATATATATATATATATATATATATATATATATATATATATATATATATATATATATATATAGACACTTTCTAAAAGTATTAATATACTCTATTTTTATTTTTTTGTTTGCTTGTTTGAATTAATATACGAAACTTATAAAATCGTAATGAAGACACTTCACCTATGACGAATGTCTCATTGCTTTCTGTTCTGCACGCTTATTAAAAATTCACGCGTCATTGAAGTTATTTTCATATAATTATAAGTTGCGTAAATAGAATCACGAGATGCACGGTGGCAATAGAGCGGTAAATTGACTGAATATTATGAACAAAAAGAGCTTTCTTTAATAGAACTGTTCTCAGGTTAATAAGGAAAAGATAGCAAATGTATATACGTAGTATGTTATCTTTTTATAGAAAAGGTGAAGATAGCTGATAGATTGATATGTTGTTTAACGTTACCAAGTTGTTATTTATTTATATTAATATAAAAAATAGTATAATAAACTAAATAACTTCAGATATTACAATAAACGCTTGTAGAAATGCATATCAAATTAGACTATCAATTAAGTTGGATCCATTTCAAGTATAATTTCATGAATACATTCATACTTCCACGTCCCTTACAGACTTGGGTGTTGAATTTTAAAGCAAACCATTTTGGAGCAATTTGCGGTATGATATTTACACAAAGCTAGCTAACTTCAATATACGTAGATTTTAGTTATTTCTTTGTTCCCTTAGCTTTCTTTTTAAGCGAGTTTTTAAAAAGAGGGTCGGGAGTTCGTTTCTATGTCTTTGTTGCAAATTTTGTAAGGATATGTAATGATTATTAAGTTATTTTTATTATTATAAATGTAGGTAATGTTTCGTCTGCCTTTATTAGAAAAAAATATTGTATCACTCTTTATTGCCACGACTAGTCCACTGTTCTATAACTGACTATACATAGATCAAATTTCCAAAGCACAGAACGCACCCGTCGTTAACGAATGTTGTATGTAGAGTATTGAAAATCGTGACCGTTTTTGCATATTTCACATCTATTCACTGTTGAAATTGATGTTTTGAAAGATAAATATGTTTATGAAGCGGTTGCAGCTGAACGGTGTTATTGTCGTATATCCTTTATAATATATTGCATAGAAGGAAAATTCAATATTTTATATTTTGATTATTAAAAAATATATGTTAGCTTAAGAAATCTGTCTTACTTTCTTGTATTCTTATTTGCTAGAAGAAAATAGTTTCCCATACACCAGGGTAGGTGGAGGGAATCTACGGGTAAGATACGAGGGGTGATCCAAAAGTGATAATAATAAAAATGATAATCGGTTATTGCCAGTATACATAAAAATCTAAAAAAATATATTTTTTCTTGCTTATATACCCACTACTTCAGCCTAAAAAATTCATATAAAGAGACCACGATTTCCGGGAGGCGCATTCATTTGAATACGGACCGTCGAAGAGATAAGATCAAAATGGAGAAAAACGAAATTAGAGCAGTCATCAAGTACCTGTGTTTTAAAAAAATG
>DWLH01001531.1:0-12675 GCA_018249795.1 Heliconius telesiphe telesiphe | reverse complement strand
GTTTGGGATTTATAAGACCCGATATTATGGTTAGGTTTATCCGCTCTTTACCCAGACGCAGCTGACTTCGATGCATGTCCATTCTTGACATCGGAGATTCCCCCAATACCGATGCTTCCCTTTTTTTTAACAATGTATGTTAAATCTCAGTTACTATCTAGTTTTTATAGGTCTACACACTGCAGATGAATAATTTTCATTCCGTTTCACTGGTCTTAAGAATTGGATTTACTTTCTTGTTGGACTTAAATATAGTTTTAATGGAAGCTTTTCTCTTAAAATGCTCTTAAAATGTTGCAATTCTGTCTGTTTCAAAAGTTGTTTCACATATGGTAGAAGTTCCGGTTGTCTTTCTATTGAGGGTATTCTGATAACGCTGGAGGGGAGTAGGCATCTTGCTCTGATGAAAGACATTCTTCACCTATCAAAGCTCGTCCCCTAGGTGTTCAGCGTCGCAGAGTTGGTAGGCTCTTTGAAATAAAGATTTGTCAATGGTAGAAAAACGTGGGTGAGATTCACTATTGTAGTATGTGAGTATGGTTTCTTTGTTAGCTAACTTAAGATCTTTCAACCCACAAACAAAATGGTAAGAGTCCTCGGCATGTTGAGCCAGTTTATACCTCGGCGTACCGATTTGGCTAACTATTGAAGATACAGTCAGTTTAGTCTTATTGTGTATTTTCGGCAACCGATACAATTTAGGATATTTTACACAACTAGTTACGAGGGTTTTAATGTTACATACATTACGTTTCTTTCATTCTTCTTCTGCAACACCTACGTTTCGCTGCCGTATATCAGCGTCGTTCGTCAGCATTGCACAGTGTACCCAAACGTGCAACTATTCTGTTATTTCACGGTCTCACCAATGCATCTAAGGCACCGCTAATTCTGTTATAGGCAGCAATACGCCTGTGCGTCTTTTCTTCATTTCTTTCAAATGCCAGAAAAAAATCTCTGGTCCTCCTTTAAGAAAGGACTTTCCTTGGGAAGGAAACTTTCCCTCACATGTCTCTTTGTGTCACTTCATGCTGCCAAGGTGACATGGCGCAACCATATTCAATACATGAGACGTACCTTTTCCTTCTCGTATACAGGCTGAGTGATCTCTATAAACAAACTTTATAACAAGGGAAGCGATTAAAGTATTGTACCGAAGGTAGTGTCCCAAAATATCTTACACCCCTGTCAAACATCTAAAAAAAATTTTTGGTTTAGGACCTCCTGCGATCTGCTCAGTGCTGTAAAATGGCAAATTAGTAAACAACCTTAGGAATTACTAAAATTTCGTTAGAAATTTTGCTCGTTACCATTTTATTTCTTTCTTTCTCAGAACTTGCACGCTTCATCTTTACCAGTACTTTCGTTTGGTGCCTTTGTAGCTTATCCTTTTTCTTTTTTAAAAAGATTTATCTGAGGCCTTATGATCCTAACAAGCTTTTTGTCTCTACAGTGTCTTTCACTTTATCATCCCACCATTTATCGTGCTTTTTACTAAAACCTCGTTTTCATTTACCACAAATTTCTGTCGCTGCTTTTCTCATATAATTCTTAAATATCATGGCAGAGTATACTTCAACGCTTCCGTTTTTTTGTTTCAAAGATGTCTAATATTTTGGAAGTACTTATTCCTTTTTGATCGATGGATCTTAAAACTTCTAGCTTCTTATGCGATAATTCGACTCCAAGTTTCCACGTCTCGTCCTCAAAATGAAACAGACTCCTTATTCTAGCAAGGACTACATATTGGTCTGTTCCCAGGATAGCATCCTAAGCACTCGTGTGTCCACAACTTAACCTTGAATATACTGATCCACTAGGAATAAGTCAATCATACTTTTCACGGTGAAAATATAATAGAACGTGCGTATGGATTGGTGATGAAGGAATCGCAAAAAAGATTAATGAAGAAAAAGTGAGCGGTAACAAAGATAGGGGGAGACCTCGGCTGACCTTCAAAAATACAGCATCAAAGATACTGAAGGAGGAAAATCACGTAAAAAGCATGAGGACGCCCTAGGTGACGTGCATGAAAAGTTTATGATAGTGGACAGGTGGAAGAGGTATATAGAGACCGTAGCGTTTGGTGTTCCGTCCTCTTTGACTTTCCCACTCGTAATACAGCGTGAATATAAATAAGTATTTAATTTCAATTCTGTTGTAAAGAATCATTGTTGGTATCACAGCATCATTTTCCTTCCGTTGCTTATCATTATTCTACACTAATCGTCATAAAAATTTCATTTATAAAATAAATAGGGGTTGTTCATAGATGCCACTTCAATAAACGTACATTATAATGTCCAAGCTTATATCTCACAGCAAAATTACAGCTTTACACGCTGGTTTTAAGACATAATTTTTGATTAAAAATAACAATTTTAGGAGAACTGCTATATTGGCCTTTTGGCCTGTTAGTCTGTGCGTTTGTTCACACTAATCCCAGAAACGGCTAAACCGATTTAAACGATGTTTTTACTGTTGGATTTTGGTAAGCTTTCGTTAACATTTAGTGTTTATTTTATTATAATCGGTCCATAAATATATCAATTTATAGTATACCGTTCGACAAAATTGCTAATTGCTAAAAGAGTTACTTAAATAAATTCCACAACATTACATTCAACAAAACGGTACAACCGTTTTGTTGAATTGGCTAAATCTTTACTTTTCATTGTTTAATTGTTTGATATTGGTTTAAATCATTATTTGAATGATGAAAAGAGCTCGAGGTTGCATTTTCAGATTTCATTTTGAGATTTCAAGATTTTTGGATTCTCCAATGTAAGTTTACACTCTCTCAAGCAGCAAGTGCTTGCAATTTCTCAATGAAAGATAGACGAGGTTCTGGAGCAACGTATCCCGGATTTTCGCAGAATCTACATTTATGCGCAAAAAGCTACGTCCGCAGATCACACGTATTTACGGTTTACCAAGACACATGTAAATAACTAATAATAATATAATAATTATTATTCTATTAAATACGACAATTTTACCGAGGAGAATCAAATAAATTTCCAAAAGAATTAAATTAAGATTTATTTAAGGCATAACAGTATAGATAATACTAAAATACTTTTTTTATGGTTTCTGTACCCCAAAAGGGAAAACCGGAACATTTATAATATATATTGAGGCCAGTCGTGGCGCAGTGGCACGAAGTGTGACTGTAAAACCGACTGGTTGTGGGTTCGATTCCCACTCGAGATTAAATATTTACCTAAATTTATATTTCCATTTCTTCGCTCTGGTGTCGAGGCTAAGCGCGGCGTTGAGTTCTGCCACTCAACACGCAATGCCTCCAGAATTCGTCAGAAAGTGGGTAACGGAGTGTCTTAACACTAGGTTCCCTCTGCCTACCCTGCTGTGTGCGGGATACAGCGTGAAGCTGATTTGATTTTTTATAATATAATTTAGGCGATCTCTTTGTTGTGGGTTTCACCGTCTTTCAAGACCAATTTGCTTAAGTTCGGATTGAGCTATCAAACTAAAATTAATGAAATTTCAAGTCAATTAATATTCAAATATACTCCTTTGAAGAACAGAAGAAATTAATCTTCTAAGTATGCATCGTTTTTGCTTCACTTTGTATGAAACTCACCGCGTAATAAAAACCTAGTACTTCCCGTGAACATATAGTTATGAAATTTGACATGAAGTAAAATCTTGCAATACAAATAAAGGAAAAAATCCGAAAATTAAATATTTATAGATATTTGATAGAAAAACATAATTATTAACTTATATTTGTAGTTCATTTCATACAAAATGAGTGGATACGCTCGCATATTTAAGTTTGTTAACTTTATTCGCAGCGTCACCAAAACCTGTCAGGTATTTTCCGTAAACCGACAATCTTGAAATTGGTACAGAACCTTCGATGGGCGAATCTGAGTCGCGCTTAGCCGGTTTTTTATTAAATAAACTTCAATAAACATTTGTATAGTTGAAGCGGGCGTAGCGGAGCGGGGGCCGCCAGTTCTACATATAAAGCAAAACCAATACATACTTTTTTGATCTGACGAACAGGACATAGCGAATGATCCAATTTGCAACAGCCTTTCATTGTGCAAATCAAATTCTTTTACAAACAAGCAGTCACCAATATCTCCTTCATCAGTGCATTTACATGATCCTGCCGTTCCTTCAAAATGTCCCCTTAAATGCTCCGAAGGTGACATATTCTTAGTAAAACAGTGAACAACTAATGCTAACAATGCTGTATTTGTATTAGTTTCTAATGCATATAAAACATCCTTTAAAACATCTATTAACAGATTTACATTTGACGGCTTCATTGGTAACTTCAGTGTGTCTGTTGTCACAACAACTGTGTCAAGGTCACCATTTACTATATCACTAAGTAAGGCTTTTGTTTCTCTCAGAACCTAAATTGAAATATTTTTTTCATTATATTTATTTATTTATTAAGAAAATACACTTTAACAATAATATTTTAATTTTTATCTCAGTAAATTTTTTAAAGCATTGAAGTGTTTGGAACTTTGGACTATGATTTGACATTGTGGCTATTTTGGTACTGCAGCACAGGGTCTACTGTAAATGTGGTTGTGGGTTCAACTTCTGTTGGGGAAAAGAACTATTTTCATTTCTTTTTTAACAAGAGTTGTGGTGTTTAGTTCCACCACTCAACATCCAATCTGCATGTGACCTCAAAGCTGGGCGGGAAGTTGTAAAATTAAATAAGGCACCATGGTGTGATTGTAATGTGACAATTGTTGGTTCAATTCCCACAAGTGAAAATGATTTATTATTTATAAATATTTCCATTTTTTTCATTCAGTCACCAAGGCAAAAGCCCGTGTTGAGTTCTATCACTCAATAACAATACCTCAAAAATTTTGCAGAAAGTGGGGAACAGTGTCTTAACACTAGGTTCCCTCTGGTTACCCTGTTATATGTGAGATACAGAGTGAACCTGTATTAATAGTAATACAAATATTTATCATTGTATTATTAATAAATGTTAATACTTACCACTTGGCTGCGAGCTTTAACAACATGTTGATCTGCTTGTAGACAGAGTCGGCATAAAGTTATTGCTGACAATATCAACTCATCAATGGATGTGTGCAGGGATTTGACACATTCAACAAGCTAAAAAAATTTTGTGTAGTTTAATTATAATTTGAATAATTTTAATTTCATTTTATTATAATAACTCTCGGGGAAATGAACAGTTTGCTGGCAAACCACACCATTAAATTTCACTTCTCAATACACAATTAAAATTCAGTGGAAAGAGGGGAACAGAGTGTCTTAACACTAGGTTCCCTCTGCCTAAAGTGTGGAAGATGAGAAAAAAAAAAATTAGCTTCACACTGTATCCCGCACACAGCAGGGTAGGCAGAGGGAACCTAGTATTCAGACACTCCGTTCCCCACTTTCTGCCGGATTCTGGAGGCATAGCGTGTTAAGTGGCAGAACTCAACGCCGCACTTTGCCTCGACACCAGGGCAAAGAAATGGAAATATAAATTTAAATAAATATTTCATCTTCTCGAGTCGGGATCGAACCCACAACCAGTCGGTTTCACAGTCACACTATGTACCCCTGCGCCGCGACCGTTCATTGTAACATAAATTATATTTTTATGGCAATTGGGGCTTGATTCCACAATTATGCATAAACACAAGTTTGTAGATTTAGAGAAGTGTCTTTTACAACATTCACTCTGCATTCACCAATTAAACAAATACATTTATTAAATGTTTTCTATGTTATGATATAAAAACACTTACTTCATTTTTCCAGAGAATTGAGATGGAATTATTTTCTTTAATATTGTTCCTATATACAACATTACATAGTCTACTTAAAACATCAAATGTTTGGTCAATCCAGTTGACAAAATACATGGGTGATATTAATATTGAATTGTTGAATGAATCTGAGTTAACAATTGTAGGCTTACAATTTACAATTTCTTCTATGGATAAAAGCTTTTGATAACACCAAGAAAGCCTTTCTAATGTGCATTGACGGCTTTCCTACAACATTAATTAGTAAAATTATTTAAATAAGTATTATCATAAAATTTAAACTCGTATAATATTATCTATGTAAATTAATATAATTAAAAGATTCTCTTACCTGTAAATATAAATCTTCCTTGTATTCTAGTTTAATTATTTCTAACAATGTTATAAAACATTTTCTTATTTGATCTGCACACAATGTATAAACATTGCGAATGTTAACAATATTATCTTCAAGAAGGCCATCGTTTATAAGATGTAATTTATTACTAATCCTTTGGAGCAACGGATAAATTTTATTCATCAAGATGTCCTAAAGTGTATAGAAAAATGTTAATAAGTAAAACTATACTAAAAAGTATTTTATCGCTTGTATATGTTTGTCTTACCACCGAAAATTTCACACACTCGTGAGACTCTTTTGGGAACTCAATTAAATCAATTTCATTTACAGACATTTTTTGGTGGTGTAAACAATGTAACATTCAATAATTAAAATTTCATACTCATTTCAAATAAGTACATAAATACATATTCAAATTTATACATAAAATCACTGCAATTTGGATTACCAAAACAATTTTGAATTTAAAATTTAAACGGATTGAAAACAGATTAATAAAAAAAATGTGCTAGGGAAATAATAGCGTTCTGATTCGATACTATATCGATAATGTAATATCATGTATGTAGACTACGGTAGTAAATCCCAAGTAGTCAATGGCAGTTCTCCAAAACGCTCAAATTTTAATTACCTTGTGCTTACTCATTAATCGGAAATTATTTTGAGAAGATGAATATCATATTCATATAGCTAATTTCTTTTCAAAAATATTCGTAATTAAACTATTATATATAATTTTTTTTTGCTATTTTTAATGAAATAAGTAAATACTTAAAGTTTTTAATAATAAAACGTGCTTATAATTTGGATGTAACTACACAAAAATTGATCGCAAAAAGAGTTTATAAAAATGGGGGCATTGATCGAGCAAGCTTTTGTTTTAAATATTGCCACGAAAATACGTTATCTAACGTACTGTTTATTTTGGGTTATGATAATGTTAGCATGAAGAGCTTTAATTTCCGATAGTGCAACTGCCGCCATGGATGCTTTAACAATTTATAAATAAGTCTTAAATCGGATTCTCCTAATTTTAGCACATCAATCGTCATTGATATCTTTATTAACTACTTATAGATTAAAAATGTTTCGGCAATCGTTAATATATTAAGTATATATTGACATTTTGAACAAAATGATTAACCAGCACATTTCATGTACTTGGAATGAGTTTTTGATAAAATTCCAACGTGTTTTATGTAAAAACATCATTGGTTGCGACGTCATTCCCAGTAAAATGGTAAAAGAGGGCAATGACGCTGGAAGAGAAGTAGGTGAAGACAATGATTATTTGCTTTTAGAGTAGACGCATGGGTCTGATTTTAGGCTGTAGTCCTGAATCTTAGACATATTTCTAATAGTACTAGTACTCACTGATGAATAATATATTATATAATGAATTTTTAATGTTTAAACCAGATATGACTAAAAATTTGAATTTTTCTCGGATTCTATTCTTTTGAATCTTCTTGCTATATCACTTCCATGGCATTCAGTTTCAGTGTAATGGAAACGTTATAAATATTATTACTGTTTTTCGCATATAGAATAGTACAATATATCTAAAATTTAACGATTTCTGTTAATATTCTTTAGTTGTTTTTATTTATTTCTTTCATTATTCTTTATTTTTTATATCTCACTTTATCCTTAGCGGGGTAGTCAGAGAGAACGGAGCGCCAAAAGCCCTACTCTCTGTATGTTTTACTTTATCCACTGTTACGACTCGTCAATATCTTTATAAATGCCATGCGGGGGTTTCTTATATTTTTTCGTGACCTTCCTCCTGTATATATATTTTCTCCAGAGCGAGGGTTTGTGGCTTATAAGACCCGATATTATTGTTAGGTTTATAAGCTCTTTACCCAGATGCATGTCCATTCTTGATATCGGAGATTCCCCCAATACCGATGCTTCCCCTTTTTTGAACAATGTATGTTAAATCTCAGTTACTATATAGTATTTATAGGTCTACACACTGCAGAGGAAAATTACCTTTCACTGGTCTTAAGAATTGGATTTACTTTCTTGTTAGACTTAAACATAGTTTTAATGGAAGCTTTTCTCTTAAAATGCTCTTAAAATGTTGCAAGTCTGTCTGTTTCAAAAGTTGTTTTACATATGGTAGAAGTCCCGGTTGTCTTTCTATTGAGGGTATTCTGATAACGCTGGAGGAGAGTAGGCATCTTGCTCCGATGAAAGACATTCTTCACCTATCAAAGCTAGTCCCCTAGGTGTTCAGCGTCGCAGAGTTGGTGGGCTCTTTGAAATAAAGATTTGCTAATGGTAGAAAAATGTGGATAAGATTCACTATTGAAGTATGTGAATATGGTTTCTTTGTTAGCTAACTTAAGATCTTTCAGCCCACAAACAAAATGGTAAGAGTTCTTGACATGATGAGCCAGTTTATACCTCGGCGTACTGATTTGGCTAACTGTTGAAGATACAGTCAGTTTAGTCATATTGTGTATTTTCGGCAACCGAAACCGGTTACGAAGGATTTAATGTTACATATCTTAAGTTTCTTTTTATCGTATAATAATAAAATAGAATATTTTATCGTATATTAGCGTCGGTCGTCAGCATTGCACAGTGTACCCAAACGTGCAATTATTCTGTTATTTCACGGTCTCACCAATGCATCTAAGGCACCGCTAATTCTATTACCGGCGGCAACACGCCTGTGCGTCTGTTCTTCATTTCTTTCAAATGCAAGAATAGGCTCAGGTCCTTCTTTAAGAAAGGTTTTTCCTTGGAAAGAATATTTTCCCTCGCATGTCATTTTGTGTCACTTCATGCTGCCAAGTTGACATGGTGCAACCATATTCAATACGTGAGACGTGCCTTTTCCTTCTCGCATGCAGACTGAGTGTTCTCTATAAACAAACTTTATAACAAGGGAAGCGATTAAAGTATTGTACTGAGGTAGTCTCCCAAAATATCTTACACCTCTGTCAAACATCTAAAAAAAAATTCTTGGTTTAGGACCTCCTGCGATCTGCTCAGTGCTGTAAAATGTGTGGCAAATTAGTAAACAACCTTAGGAGTTACTAAAATTTCGTTAGAAATTTTGCTCGTTAACATTTTATTTCTTTCTTTCTCAGAACTTTCACGCTTCATCTTTATTAGTACTTTCTTCTTTCCTTTATCCTTTTTCTTTTTTAAAAAGATTTATCTGAGGCCTTATGATCCTAACGAGCTTTTGTCTCTACAGTGTCTTTCACGTGGGATGATATCCCACCATTTATCGTGCTTTTTACTAAAACCTCGTTTTCATTTACCACATATTTCTGTCGCTGCTTTTCTCATATAATTATTAAATATAATCGCAGAGTATACTTCAACGTTTCCGTTTTCTGTTTCAAAGATGTTTTATATTTTGGAAGTACTTAGTCCTCTTTGATCGATGGATCTTAAAACTTCCAGCTTCTTATGCCATAATTCGACTCCAAGTTTGGACGTCTCGTACCAACTCGTACAACGACTACATATTGGTCTGTTTCCAGGATAACATCCTAAGCACTCGTGTGTCCACAACTTAACCTTAAATATACTGATCCGCTAGAAATAAGTCAATCATACTTTTCTCGGTGAGAATATAATAGAACGTGCATATGGATTGGTGATGAAGGAATAGCAAAAGAGATTCATGAAGAAAAAGTGGGCGGTAACAAAGATAGGGGGAGACCTCGGTTGACCTTCGAAAATACAGCATAAAAGATACTGAAGGAGGAAAATTACGTAAAAAGCATGAGGACGCCCCAGATGGCATGTATGGCAAGTTGATGATAGTGGACGAGGTGAAAGAGGTATATAGAGACTGTAGCGTTTGGCGTTCCGTTCTCTCCAACTTTCCCACTAGTAATACAGCGTAAAGATAAATAAGTTAGTAGTAGTTAGTTAGTATAGAATACACAAGGGTTGCCTAGAAGTATCGTGCCGCAATCACCCTTTATTAAATTTATCTTAATGTGCTTTTGTTGAAAAATTGCACTCATATGATTTTTTATGTGAATTCAACACTATTTGAAAGAAAATCGCAGGAAAATCGCTTCCGTCGCACAAAAAATACATCTTTATTTTCACAAGTCAGTTTTTAAAATCACAGTTAACTCAAAACGTCTTCACTCCAAAATGAAATGAGCACACTAGGCAATATATTCTAGAACATCTCATTCATTCATCATAAAAAATACCCGCAATACTTGTCACCTTTCCTTAGAAGATCAATATTTGAAAACATTTATTTAATTAAATAGTATATACATTTATTTTTCAGTTTTAAAATGATAATTTAAATAAGTATCAAGATTTAGAAAAGAGATTCAGATAAGACTCAATATTATGACTTGGATAATTTCATCTTTATATAGTACTTAATATGATTAAAATCGTCATTTAATCATATTAAGTTGAACAGTTAGACTAAATATTATTTCCACATTTAGATTCAATTGTCCAGTTGTCTTTTACTCAAATTTCTCTCTGAAGACCGAAAGTTTTCATATATAAGGGTCTTTGAGGTTTTATCACTGACCTATGACACTGCTTCAGTCTTTTGCGCATATCCGCTTGTGGTCACTTCCACAATCAGCCCCGGGGCAGGTCTTTGTGTTACTAATGTAATCGCAATGTAATGTATTTGATTTCTGCATCGGTCTACGGGCATTATCCAAGTGTAAAGTTTTCTTGGATAGTTCTTGAAGCAGGTGTTCATAATTGTGAGGGAGTTTTCGGTATAGAATTGAATCCACATATCACCTCGACCATCCCTCGCTCCAAGACCATATTTTCTAACAACATCTCTTAGGTGATCATCCAGAAGCGTTGACCCGATTTTAGCATTCAGGTAAACTATAAGTGATATCTCTCTTGGGAAGGCTTTTAAGTGTGTGTTCAAGTTTGTGGTAAAGACATCAGATTTATGCGGCATGGCTTTGAATGTATTCTCATTGTCATGATTCGGTCGCTTATATGATTACATCCTAGGATAGATTTGCTGATGATTGCAAACAGTGCAACTCCATTCCTACTCTCGTTATCTGGGCAGGAGAAAAAAAAAGTATGACCGGATGGGATGTTGTAGAAACTTGAACCTCTTATGTGGGTTTCTCTTAGACTCAATGTTTCAACATTGTGTGATTTTTGTTCTTCTCCTATAATCTCTACTTTCGCTGGTTGTATCATATCTCTTACATTCCATGTCACTAACCTGATTTCTCTTCGCAGCTGAGGCATGGCACCGGGTGGTAGCCAGATTGTCATGCTATCGCTCCTCCATCCATTCTACTTTTTTCTTGACTTTTCATAAAGGGTTTCTTGGGAAGGGTAGTGCAATGGCTTCCCCTTGCCTTCTGCACTACAGTGTTGTAAGTTATTATTATTTTGTCAAAGCATCCTGCTGCCAGCATCTGACATCCAGATTAAGTAATTTCGGGTCCAGACCCCCATTTCTCCCATCTGCTTATCAACCTACCTCTCCAAGGAGGTTGGTTACCACAATCCCGATGTAGGTTGCTGATGTATCATTTTATTACATGATATTTTTCTTTAAAACATAAGGCAGACCGCATTTCATCATCTATTTTCATAGTCGACCGGAACTGGAATAAAATATTTCAAATGATGACAACCTCGGCTTGCGGCAGTTATTTTCTAGGCAACCATGTGTTATAGTGTTGAGGAAAAAATAAACTTTAATTTAGTATATAATTCATTTAAAAAACACATGAGTGCAAATTATCAACATTAAGTGTCTTGCTTAAGCCAGCCAACTCTGGCGTTGGGCAGTTGGAGTTGCGGCAGACTGAGAGATAACAACCATTATTTTTCCATTTTTTCCTTTCCTTGTGCGATTTTCTTTTAAATAGTGTTGGATTCACATAAAAAACATATGAGTGCAATTTTTCAACAAATACGCATTACTATACTATACTAATTAAAGGTGATTGCGACACGATTCTTCTAGACAACCCTGGTGTAATCTATTCTACTATCATGTATCATTCTTAAAAAAAAGTTTAATAAAAAAAATAGATATTTGCAGATTTATGTTTTAGAATCTTAGGCCATTACAGATGTATTTTTCTACAATTTTATCAACGGAAGAAAGAAGTGTAATAGGACGGTAATTAGGGCAGCCATCATGCCCACCATTTTTATAAACTGAATTTTTATAAAAATAAATATTATTAAAATATCAGTCAGTACTCATTTTATTTACCTTATTACTTTATTCATTTTATTTACCTTATTAACTTTTATTTTATTTTTTTCTCTTCACCCCTTGATTTTGTATTTTATATTCACCTCGCGTTGTCGGTGCCTATAGTTTGTAATGACGCACGGTATCATGAATTCTCTGAATGTTTTTTCTGAATGTATTCAAGTAATTGTTATGTACCAGAATATTTATTTTTATGTATTTTATCGACCAGAAATCTAAAATAACTATTATGTAGATTTGAGAATTAGCAAAATTTGTCAATCTGTTGCTTTTTTGCAATAATTATTTTTTATCTGTTCGTATAATTTGCATCGAAGGTTTTG
>DWLH01001530.1:0-12683 GCA_018249795.1 Heliconius telesiphe telesiphe | reverse complement strand
ACTCAACACGCAATGCCTCCAAAATTCGGCAGAAAGTGGGGAACGGAGTGTCTTAACACTAGGTTCCCTCTGCCTACCCTGCTGTGTGCGGGATACAGCGTGAAGCTAATTTAATTTTTTAATTTTATAAATTTTATATTGATAAAGTAAATTTTAGGATCCGTATTCACGGTTATACTTTGTAAACGATCCTGCACATCACTAGTGATAACTATCACGCATGAGATTTAATTCATAGTAATTCCATACATTTTTTAATACAAATTTTATTATAGACACGTGTACACAGACCTATAAAAAAAAGACATATCAACCTTAAGCAACCACAAATCCGGGAACCAATGCAAAACATTATTATCCCGCAATAGGGTGTCGAACCTGGGTTCATGGCGTAATAGAACTCGCCCCACTCGTCCATCCACACCTCGGCGACGCGCGCGGCGTTGTGCAGCACCACGTTCTGCACGCCGCCGGGGAACGAGTACGGGGACTTGTCGCGGAACACGTGCCCCACGTGCGAGCACGGCACTATCTCCAACCGACCGCCGCACTGCCATACCTTTGTGCCCCCACATTTTATATTATTTAACCCCAATTTATATTCGAAATCATTTTGAAATTTATTTGATACATCTGCTGTGAGCAATTTTTATCTAGGCTAAGTTTATTATTCCTCATTTAAAAAATAACAAAATGAGCTACTATTAAGCTCTCTAAGGCTTGCTAAAAGTTATCAAACATAAACTTCAATACTAAAGATAAATCTATACATTCTTAGACCACCTTA
Source organism: Heliconius telesiphe telesiphe (assembly GCA_018249795.1). Classification (NCBI taxonomy): domain Eukaryota; kingdom Metazoa; phylum Arthropoda; class Insecta; order Lepidoptera; family Nymphalidae; genus Heliconius; species Heliconius telesiphe. The sequence goes on along the minus strand of DWLH01001530.1, from coordinate 11,896 downwards.
CTTTTAATAATATAGATGAAAATTCTGCTACCAAGTGGATTTGCTACAAAAATAAATGCACATGAAAAACGAATTACATTTTCACAAAAACAATATAAACAAATAAACAAAATTTTATTCCTATATACATATAAAATGTATACGATACCCGGAAGCTCATCTCCAAGTTTTCTCCGCCCCATATGTCCATTCCTTGATCGTACGAACCGATCTTGTAGAAATAATTCTTGTCAATAGCGAACAGCCCGCCGGCCATAGTTGGTGTACGCAAGGGAGCCGTGCGGTCTCCGCCGCGACGGGCCATCTCGCGTTCAGGTACCCGATACCTGGCAAAGGAAAAATCAGTTTAAAATTGAACCTGAGACCGATTTTACTTGATATAAATCTGTAATTTAGAATAGATGCTGAGTAGTAATAGGTAAGTTAATGTTATGTAAATTTGTTACATATGTTAAATAAGAAACATCGTTTCTTTTTTTCTCCTATCTGCTTTAATAAAGTGTGAGGTAAGATACTACGATAAATCTTTTATTAATTTATACCTATTACAGAATTTATCAAATAATCTTTTCATTATATGCCAATTACAAATAATGTTGTACTTTCAACATAGATAATACTATGATTCGGTATAAATTATACATTGTAATAATAAAAAAAATAAATCAGCTTCACGCTGTATCCCGCACACAACAAGGTAGGCAGAGGGAACCTAGTGTTAGGACACTCCTAGATTATAATATTTTTCAAATAACTAATATATTTAAATTATTATATACAAATAACTAATATTATTAAATTAATAAAATACAATAGGTACTTATTAAGTTTTTGTATCTAAACACATGAACATGTTTTCATATCACTGGAAAAGATGCTATTAGTAGATTTGTATTTATCCTTCTACAAGATTGAATGTTATGAATCTATTAAGCTGGACCCGTTAATTCAATTAAAGTTATTTATTTACTTAAACCCTCAGAATATTATTATTCATATTAAATATTAAATTCATTTAAAACAATAAGGTCTTTGGTCCAGACTCTTTTAACAGCTATCTAGCCGGTGTTTAGAGCATATTTCCACTTTTTTTTATTCTCATAATTGCAAATCGAAATTACAAATTTCTTAAATAACGTTACATACAGTTACTTTATAACGATGTACGCTTAGATCTTTCAAACTAGGTACGCTATGATTTTTAAAATGGTTTAACGATTAAAGACGATTGACGATTTAAGAGGAAGGTTTATAATGTATATTCATGATACATGCATATATATATGGTATATGGTAGGAATGTCGATAATATAAAGAAATATTATGTGGTGTTGTAAAAAACATATTATTTACGCTTACTCGCTAAAGAGCGAAAATATGAAAAAGCCATAATCGTGTAGTCTGCGGGGACTTACTTTTTTTTAATTTGTGCATATTAACATCTTAGAAAACGCAACTGAGAATATAAGTACAACAGAGAATAATAGATAACAAAGATTACACAAATACAGAATAACAGGAAAATGTTTTAAAAACTTAGTAACATACTACTCCGACTCCTTTTTGTATTTTTTTCCCTTTTGACGTAATCATAAATTAAATCGTATTAAGAAAATTATACAAAATATCCACTGATCATTTATAGATTATATTATAATAAAGTACCTAATACTTTCATTTTGTAAAATTCATCAATATTTCAAATTACTAAAATAAATATTTAATAAATCATTCATTAAATAATTATGTTTGTATAATTTGAAATATTATTGCTTTAAATAGTTCTTTGGCATGATTTTTCAAAAAAATATCAACAATAAAAAATACTGTCTTCTAATCGCTCCATAAACATTTATTTTAAAGCTTCACATATTACACACCAGGATTAGCGTTCTCATTAAGACATTTCCATTCCCTAATTTCCGTCGAATTCTGGGCATATTATATGTTAAGTGGCGGAGCTCAACGCCGCTATTTGTCTCATAGCCTGATGCAATAAATAAAAACATTAAATATTTTATTTCCTTGAGTGGGAATCGAACACACAACCTGTCGAGTTCACAGTGGCACTCTTGTGCCCCCACGTATTTCTCTTAAAAAAATGTTTTAGTGTAATAATATAGATGATATAATATAATAGAGATGGATGTGGAAAGGCGTATTGCTGTCGGTAACAGGGTTAACGGAGCCTTAGCTGCATCGATGAGACGGCGAAACGTCAGCACAGCTGCGCGTTTAGCCGTGCACAATGCAGTGTTGGTACCGACGCTGTTATACGGCAGCGAAACGTGAGTATTACAGAAGAAGAATGAAAGAAAGACGAATGTCGGGGAGATGTGATCTCTTCGTAGGATATGCGGAGTCAGCTTAGCTGATCGAATCCGCAATGAAGAGATACACAGAATTGCAGGTACTAACGAGGATGTCACGGTGAGAATGAAGAAAAACGTGCTCAGCTGGTTTGGGCACGTCGAACGAATGAATGATGAAAGAATGGCAAAAAAGATTTATGGTGGAAATGTGGGTGGTAAGAGAGATAGGGGGAGACCTGGGTTGACCTTCGAAAATACAGTATCAAAGATACTGGAGGAAGGTCACGTAAAAAGCATAAGGATCCCCCGGAGGGCATGTATGAAGAGGTTGATGACAGTGGACGAGGCGAAAGAGGTATGTAGAGACCGTAACGTTTGGCGCTCCGTTAGGTCCGCTAAGGATAAAACGTGAAGCTAAGTTAAGTTAAGTTTATATAAAAATAATGTTTACTTGAACACTATATGTTGATAATAGAATTATAGATTCTAAAAATTTTTGAAACTATGTATATATAAATAAAAATGTAAATAGGTCTAACTTATTAAAAATCAATTAAAAATCAATTATTTTGTTGTGGCTGTCATGTACTTTAAGTTAATAGCAATTTCAATGACATCATTATAGTATCTAATGATTTAATGTGATAGCGAGGTGTTCTAACTAAATATATATCTTTGTGTAAAATCGCGATAGTAAATTAATATAAACTAATTATTATTATTGTTATTAATAATACGTCACCCGTACAAATGAATACATGTAGACATAATGGCGATCTCTTATCGATCGATTATACAAATTTACTCAAATAATAATCATATAGACCGTCGTAGCGCAGTGCAACAGCGTCCGACTGACTGTAATCGATCGCATTTACATTCGAACCCACTACTATCGGGTTGTGGGTTGGATCCCCGATAGGAAATCAAGTCTCGAAAGTCTGATAGAAATTGGGGAACGGAGCGTCTAAAGCTCTTACCCTCGGTTTCCTGTGGGAAAACGCGTGATGCTGTTTTTTTATAATCATTTACACGCATACATTGTCTTGTAATTGTGTACAACACGCATACTCTCCATATACATACATACGTATAAGGCTAGAAATATTAGATGCTTGTAAAATAATCTGTTCTTGCATCCGTTACAGTTCAACAATAGAATCTATAATGACATATGCGTAGATAATTAAAAATAAATATCCAATAACAAAGTTAGAATAAGCATACAGAGAATAAATTACAATAAAGTATAATTCTGGGTCTGATCCAGGTTGGTCGACGTTCGTTTAAGTGGTATTTCGCTTTGCTTGTATCGTAGCTTGTGAACGCCGCCGGGGCCCTTGGCACGTTACTGCCGGATGTCGGAGGGCCAGATTCTCCATGACGACGGCTTTATGTCGGTGTGTTGAGATCCATGGCATTGTACAGTGCACATATGTGGGCTGGTGCTCTCACCGCTTACAATAAAACCCAATTGCGGAAAGCGCAGCGGGTCATAGCGGTGTGAGAGATACGAGAGTATCGTAGTGTCGTGGACGGCGGCTATACTCTTGGTCGGCCATTCGCCATGAGAGCTACATACGGAAGTGCTCGCCAAAGTTTACGCATTTCGCGCAAGTGAGCGGTCGCGAGGTGAGTAACTATCAACAAAGGTTATTGCACGAATAAGGAAAAGAGCGGATTAAGCCCTGAGATCCGGTAATGGAGAGAAAACCTTGCTTCCTAAGCGGCAGGCCTAGCGACCGTGGAGGCAGTCCACCCCGACTTGAGCGTCGAGTCAAAAAGGGGCTTTGGGATCCTGACGTTTAGACTGGTGCAGGTACTGACGGGGCACGGTTGCTTCGGCACATACCTGCATCAGATTGTACGTCGGGAGATCTCGCCGGTGTGCCATGAACCTCCGTTGATTCGGAGCATCACACTCCGTTCGAATGCCCCGCTTGGTCGCCACAACATCACGTCTTGATGGCTGTAGTGGGTAGGAATTTCTCACTATGCAGTGAGGTGGGAGCCATGCTGGAGGGAGAGTAGGTGGTCTGCAGTAGTTCCCTTTTTGCGATCTGTTATCACACTGAAGGAGGCTGAGGAGCGGGTGTGCGAAGGCAGTCCTGCTCCTCTGTCAACGTAGACCAAGGAGTAGGAGAAGGCAGTATGCGCTTCCCCAACTCCTCTAACCCTAGAGGAGCTTCTGGAGGAGAGTCATAGTGCAAAGTCCTCCTGCAAAACATCGAGTTTACGGGTGCCCTAGGTCTGAGCAGCTCCAGAGCATCCTGAAGGCGTTGGTGGCCCGCAATAGGCCGGCCTTTCACCGAGGTTTCGTAGTGGCATGCGCGAGCGATCTTGCGGCGTCTCATGTAGGTGGAGAGGGTTTCCCCTGGGTTTTAGTGGGTAGTATCAGGTTTTTCTTTGATGAATTCTATACTACCATCCGTCCGTAGGACACATCTGTCCTGCCCACGGATGGTCTGCGTAAAAGCATTTTTTTTATGGAAAAGACAAAAGCAGACGAGCATTCGGGTCACCTGATGGTAAGTGATTACCGCCGCCCACGACCCCGTGCAACATCAGAGGAGCTACAGGTGCGTTGCCGGCCTTTAAGGTGGGTTGGGTGCCGGAGCCCGGCATTAGCTGTTGCGAAACGCAGTGGCATAAAGCCACTACTTCACGCCGGTTTTAAACGCCGGGGGTGGTAATGATCCGGTCGAGTCTGCCCATGCTTTGCCATTCGACGTGACTCTACCACACGTACTTTAGTCGCCTCTTACGACACCACCAGTACCAAGATGATCCTATTCCAAGCATAAGCATAAGCATTTCCCAACGTTACACAAATAAAGGTGAAAACACGATTTCAAGGTTGATGTATTGAAATTATAAATATCTGTAGTATTCTTGGAGCTAATTGTATTTTAATTATTAATATCGTTATTAATACTTTACCTTTAAACAGATATTGTCGTATAAACGTTGTTTTCTTAAATTATCAGGGTAAATTTTTTGTTACTAAAATTTCTAGGGCACCAGACTAATCTGAAGTGGCCACAGACCATCCGGCGCCCCCTCTTCCTAAGCCCATAGTTGTAATAAAGACCAAGAAAATCTGTCGTATCGATTTTCTCTACGTATAAATGGGCATGTCAAAATATAAGTTTTATAGGAAAACGGAATAAAAATTCATCTTGCGTTTAAATTTGTTTTACAAGACGAACCTTTATTCTGTTTTCCAGTAAACCTTCTTCCTTCTCTTTAACATGTCCGTTTGTACGTATATACCATCGGTAGTTGGTGACTATTAATGAAACTACCGTTGTGTTGCAGTGGGACTATTTGATTGTAAGCGCAACTAACGAAGTTTCCATCCCCATTCGAGGACATTTATAATTTTAGGACGGAACGGAGAAAAAGTTGTCTTAGTAGTAGGTTGTGTCTATTTACCCCGCCTATTTGCGAGATAATATCACTTTTTTATCCTTCATATAATATTAAAAATATACTTATTCATCCACTATTTTATTTAGAAAGAGACAGGAGATGGAATTGTATATGTAGATAAATACTACAACAGTGTCATTACAAATATGGCCATTAAGAGTAGAATTAATAAATTAAATTAAATTAAATCAGCTTCACGCTCGCATCCCGCACACAGCAGGGTAGGCAGGGGGAACCTAGGTTTAAGACACTCCGTTCGCCACTTTCTGGCGAATTCTGGAGGCATTGCGTGTTGAGTGGCAGAACTCAACGCCGCGCTTTGCCTCGACACCAGAGCGAAGAAATGGAAATATAAATTTAAGTAAATATTTTATCTCTTCGAGTGGGGATCGAACCCACAACCAGTCGGTTTTACAATATAAAGAATATCAAAAGTAGAATTATAAAACATAATTTATTATTATCATATCAGAGCACTATATCATGCACATATTTGTAAGTAGGTAAAAAATTAAATACCTACCTATAGATAAAATACGCATCGACTTTGATTTTATTTTTAAATTTAATTATCCATAATGTAATCTTAATTTACTTATCTAAAATACTGTTGTAATTATTATCTGAAAACAAAACCAAGAGCGATCGTCCACGATGATAAATGTATTAACGAAAAATCACTTCATATAACTCTGTATTTGCCTTTAATCCGATAAATTTTCTGAGAAAATCGGTGTTTTGCTTTTAAAATTAAAAGATAACAATTAATGCGTCAATAATTGTTATCAAAAGCGATGTGTAAAATGATACTATGGATGTTATTTTGACAATTCATTTTGTAAAGAGTACCTAATAATGTAAGCTTCTAAATAATTATATTAAAAAGTAAATAAATAAAATATAAATCAGTTTCACACTGTATCCCGCACACAGCAGGGTAGGCAGCGGGAACCTAGTATTAAGACACTCTGTTAGCGCATTGAGTGTTTAGTAGCAGAACTCAACGCCGCACTTTGCCCGACACTACAGCGAAGACACTGAAATATAAATTTTTTAAGTAAATATTTCATGTCCTCGAGTGGGGATCGAAGCCACAACCAGTCAGTTTTACAGTCACACTTTGTGCCCCTGTGCCACGATTGGCCTTATTTTATTAAAAAAATATTATAATTATATTTTAACCACACTCTTAATTTCTGTACGTTTTCTTATGTTATTCAATTCCTCAATGAACATAGTATAGTTGATATTTTAAATTCGAATTTGAATTCACGAATCCTTCTTCTAATAATACTGTAGACAAAAAAGAAATGATATCACCATAAGATTTTAAACTGTTATACGTTTGTATATATAGTATACAAACGTATAACAGTTTAAAATCTTATGGTGATATCATTTCTTTTTTGTAAATTGTTTTTTTCGTTCTATATATAGTTCATTGAAATATCTATCCATAGAAATATTGATAGTCAATTTAGTTAACTGTTAAATAGGTTAAATCCTGATGCAATATATAAACGGTCTACCAGTTAACTGGTCAAGGGCCAGACGCAAAAGGTATTATTGCTTGACACGGTTCGCAAAGCAAGGAAGTTCACCGTTTTAACTACCTTACCATATTAAAATATCAAAAAATTACATAAACTTTTAAGATAAGAGATTATTAAATATGGGTGACCATTTAAATTAAATATAATTAACCATAAGCATTCTATATAAAGTATAAAAAGGCCGGTCGTGGCGCAGCGGCACGAGGTGTGACTGCAAAACCGACTGGTTGTGGGTTCGATCCCCACTCGAGGAGATGAAATATTTACTTAAATTTATATTTCCATTTCGTCGCTCTGGTGTCGAGGTTAAGCGCGGCGTTGAGTTCTGCCACTCAACATGTAATGCCTCCAGAATTCGGCAGAAAGTGGGGAATGGAGTGTCTTAACACTAGGTTCCCTCTGCCTACCCTGCTGTGTGCGGGATAAAGCGTGAAGCTAATTTAATTTTAATTTCTTCGCTCTGGTGTCGAGGCAAAGCGCGGCGTTGAGTTCCGCCACTCAACACGCAATGCCTCCAGAACTTGACGGAAAGTGGGGAACGGAGTGTCTTAACACTAGGTTCCCTCTGCCACCCTGTTGTGTGCGGGATACAGTATGATACAGTATGTATTTTATACATATTTGCATTATATTTCATTTCTAAACAGTTCAACTTGACCTGCATGTACGTCGAGAACAATAGACTGCAAACAAAACAATCTCGTATAAATCGTGCCCACTTCACTTGAATTAGGCACTATAAAAACCATATAGCTTTTTATTTTGCATTTCCATACAAAAATATGAAAAAAAAAACATATGTAAAAATAATCGTTCGTAAATATTCGGTGTAAAATAAACTATAATTGACTTTTTTTTTATATTTTAAACATTAACTAAAAGAGCTGACAATATTAGGGACATTTTATAAAATATTACAGCAAAATTTAAATGAGCTCCTACAAGTACTATCGAAACTATAGGAAGATTTTCTTAAAGAAGTATGGTAATTAATAAAGTGGAGAACAGAGTGTTTAGCACTATGTTCCATCTGTCTACTGTCCTTCCATCTGTCTGTCTGTCTGTCGGGATACAGCGTGAAACCGATTTTAGTTTTTTTTTTTTTAAATCAGCTTCACGCTGTATCCCGCACACAGCAGGGTAGGCAGAGGGAACCTTGTGTTAAGACACTCCGTTCCCCACTTTCCGTCGAATTCTGGAGGCATTGCGTGTTGAGTGGCGGAACTCAACGCCGCTGAATCTGATTTATTTTATGGAAAATAAAAAATATTACTCTCTTGATGCTAGCTATACTCGTACTTGGACTACATAGCTAGATGAGAACAATGGTGGAAAGATTTATGCAAGCAGAACAATCTTAGCCAACATCTAAATAAAATATAAATTATCTATAAGTTTCACTTATAGAATCTGATGGAATGTGACATTAAAAAATGTATTTTTTTATTATGTTTTATTATTTTTTTTTTACTCTCACAGCTGTATCCCACATATAGCAGGGTAGGCAGAGGGAACCTGGGAACCTACTTTAAAATACTCTGTTTCTATTAAGACATTTCCGTTCTCCACTTATCGCCGAATTCTGGGCGCATTGCGTGTTGAGTGGCGGAACTCAACGCCGCGCTTTATCTATTTACTAGAGCGAGGAAATGAAAATATTAAATATTTGATTTTATCGAGTGGGAGTCGAAACCACAACCTGTCACGTTTACAGCCACACGCTTGTGCCTCTGCGCCACGAATAGCCTCTATATATGTCATGAGCCGTTGCCACTATGACGCAATTTTGGAAACATCTTTCGACAGTCACAGGAACATACATAGTAATTGTATCAAAATAACGCTGTCCTAGCACAATAGGGTCGTGAATTCAAATCTGACCCAGGAAATATACAATTATCTGTTCATATGGAAATATAGGCCATTACTTCCATTATATACGGACGGTGTGTGACGAAAACAATAAAATATTAATAAAGTTAATTTAACAATAACATGCTGATATATTGTAAGAACAAGAATCTTATAACTGATAAATATACATATAAAAATATGCTAAACAATGTAATGTATAAATCAAATAATTAAAACGATTCATATCGATAAATCATGAAGTATTTATTACATTCCATTGTAACAAATATGTCACTAATTATTTATATTATATTATTTAAAAATATATATTTTTATGTATTGACTTTTTGACTTGTTTGATTGCACGGAATAGACCCACAGATATTAAATCCCACTCAAGGGCATGTAAACATCTTTTAATTTACGCACAGAGAAGTAATAAGCATCTATTAAATTAAAATTAAATCGCTATAAATGATTGAAAATACAGAGAATGTTAAAAAATACATTAGTAAAGGGAAATATGAAAGGTAAACTTTTAAATACATTAAAGTGCAAAGTACAGAAAAAATAGCACCTTCATATCGTATATATTTCTAAAAACATTTAACTATCATGAATGACACATTTTGATTTGCAATATCGAATATAAAATTAATTATACGGATTTAGAAGTTTAAATTACATCAAATAAATATGCAAAAAACATCTCTGCCATTCAAAACATATTATGTACTCATGACATTTACGAAATATATTGAATACTAGGGATCCGATCGCGGCTTCGCTCGCTTGTAATATAAAGTTATTTATTTTCTCGTATGAATTACTTTTGTGGTCTATTAACATTATCATTTTAAAGGTTATAATCCATATATTGAAAACTAAAGTTTTAGCCAATTTAATAAAACACTTATCTTGTAGAAAATTTGAAGCATGTTATACTTTATATTGACATAAGTTTCTTATTATGAACCGATTGATATAAAACTAAGACTAAATGTTAAGGGAAGTTTTAGAAAATACAATAGTGAAAACTGCTTTTAAATCGATGAAGCGAGGCTTGATAAATGGCCCTTAAATTCGATTTTTTCATATGTCTTCCATGTACAGACAACGATCATTTACAATTTTATTATAGACAATACAACATCAATATAAACATAATGACCCATTCTATTCAATAGGTATAAATAAATGGTATGTAATGTTTTAAACACGAATTCAAAGCTAATAACATGTATGTAAATATTATTACGTAAAAAAAAACCACATTTCCCTGTCATTATACGGCATAAAACCATTCACTCACGAATAGTAATTAAAAACTTAAATACAATAAGATTGCCGCCATTGTGGTCTTTTGGTATCCTACTAACTACATAAGTCTTTATGGGTTCAAATCCATTTTGAAAAATATTTATATATAAAAATATTAATTTAATTACAGTACGAAGTGACACATGTTTAATATTATTGCACAATACATATATGTATAGGTTAGAGGTTGTTATTCAATAAATTTTCGATGAGTGGCGGAACTCAACGCCGGGCTTATGCCTTGGTGCCAAAGCGAAGATATTAAAATATTAAGAAATAATAATTCATTCCCTCGAGTGCCCCTTGTGCCCCTGGACCACGACGGCCTCAGTGCTAATAATAAAAAAAATATATAAATATTGAGCAATAATATTAAAGTAATAGAAACCTGCTAAAATAATATAATATAATATCAATGCACTCACCATCTAAAATTCAATTTCCAATTGAAGCCACCCCATGTCATGTCAGAAGCTTGTATGTACTCGAACGTGGTGTCCGATATGACATCGATGATAGGACACACCACCGTACTCCTGTCTTCTACTATCCTCGCTAGTAACGGTTCTAGCCATCCCTCTATTAAATGAATACAAATAAATGTTAACTTCATTCGGGCAATATTGAAATATTTTAAATAAATGATTTAAAGGAAAATATCCGCAAAAGTGGAAAGTTATAAAGTATGTCACAGAAAAAATACATTACAAATTTGTACTCGCAAGGGCAAAAGTGTGCGACTGTGGGTTCGATCCTACTCGAGCAAATGAAATATTTCATATTTTCATTTCCTCGCTCTGGTAACGAGGTATAGCACGGCGTTGAGTTCCACCACTCAACACGCAATGCCTCCAGAATTCGGTGGAAAGTAAGAAGCGGAAGTGTTTTAATTGGAACGGAGTGTCTTAACACTAGGTTCCCAGGTTCCCTCTACTTACGCTGCTATGTGTGAGATTCAGCGTGAAGATAAAAAAAATCTATTTAATTTTTTCGCATTTCATGCATAATTGATTAATGTGAGATATATGAATAAGTTACTTGATAGCTAAAATTCAAAAGGAAATTGCAACTCATCGACACAAAAATAAAGCAAAATCAACGATCGTGATAAGATAATTAACATACATTCATATAATACCGTAGTGCTTATGTGATGTACATAGAGGAAACAACTGGCTTGAAACCAATTTGATAATAAATTGTATAATTTTTTATCAAATTGCCGTGCCCCCTCCAGAAATTTTCAGAAATTTTACTTACAACAAAATTTGCCCCGAAAAAATAATAAACCCATTTACACGAACATATTTGTTCAAAGCTAAAGTATACCCTTCCCCAGAAAATATCTCTGAATAGTAATTTTCCTACTAATCTAACTATATCATAAAAACAAATCTTCCCATAAACATACAAAATTATTAAGAC